>JAJEJO010031060.1:0-10526 GCA_020662805.1 Glaucomys volans
GAAAGTATCTTATTATCTCCAGGCCCATGTTTCTTCTTTTTCCTTTAAGGGCTCTTTGACTCCAGTGGGTTTGATTTTTGTGGTTTTGGGGAGTGGCTTTTGTTGTTTTTGATTTTTGTGGAAATAATGGGAGCTTTTGATCTTCAGGACTGTGATGGATCAGTGGATAGATGAATGACTTTCCCCATATAGCTGGCTTTTATTCTCATCCCTCTTCTGTACCTGTTGCCCCCAACCCCTGGGGGGCAGTGAAGACATCTTGTATTTTGTGCCAGTTTGACTTATTCCCTCAACTTGGTCTCATTTTAATTAGTGTAGGATTTCTGTAATTTTTTTGTGACAGTTGGTTGACTCTTGATTCAGTTGCTTAATAAGTATTTTGTAAATGGATGGATCAAAATTTCACTGCTTGGCTTTTCAGTGCATTGATGTAATACTTTGTATATAGTTAGTTGATCTGCATTACAATGAAAGGCTTAATGTGATCATCAGAAAGAGTCATCTGACTCAAGATTATTAATTGCTAGGACCATTTACAAAGGAAAATTATTTTCTTTACTAGCAGTTTTCAAGTTTGAGAACTCCTCTGTCTAGAGTTGCTTGGGGTGGGCAAGTACTGAGTGGGTGTTCCCTGGCCCAGGGGAGAGGTGCCATCAGGCAATGGTGGTCTTACCACCACCACCCCTGGCTCCCATTTTGTGAGTCTTAAGAAGCCTCTATCCTTTGTTCTTCAATCACCTGGCAGATGATTTAGAATGAAACCAGTTAAGTAAGTGCAAGGTAAAGCAAAAGGCTTCGTAGTTAGTAGGCAACATCATTGTCTCAGTAATAGATTAGTATTTTTATTTTGAGAGAGGCAGGGGAATTACAACATTTAACCTAACTTGTATTAGAAATTTGGTGCCACTAGAAAATAATTTCTGCAATTTCTATGTACAGATTGATTTAAATAAAAGCACAACTCTGATCTCATAGGAGTCTTAACCACTGATTTTATCCGCTGAATACTCTAGTGTGATATTTTAGACCTTCCATGACTTGGCTTCAGAGTTTTCTCTTATTTCATGAAGGGTACTCTGTGTTGCAGTCATACTATAGAGCAGAGTAATATAGCTTTGGAATCACAAATGGGATTGGAGTCTATTATCTTTACTTATGATATTTTCCATGTTTAAATACAGTCTATTCTTAAGTCCCACTTTCAATGCTGCTTCCTCCATGAAGTCCCGTTGGATGTTCTTGCTCTGCTCTTGCCTGGGTGCGGACTCTCAACCTGGTCCACTGCACTCCAAGGCCCATGTTCTCCATCTTCTAGTGGCACTTTGTTATCGCCTATTAGGGCATGGTGAAAAGGTTTGTTATCCCTACAGGTTGTGAAAATAAGAACCGTGACATACTTCTTGGAATACTTTGCACAAAATAAGTGCCCTGTGGAATTTTGGTTAAGGATAAATTACCAAGTACACTCATTATTCACCTTCTTGAAATACAGAGACTACTTGTTGACATTTTCCCCTGTGGACTAAGGAGAAAAAAAAACTCTTTGGCCAAACTTTCACTAGGTTTCCTTGCCTTTGCCTTGTCAGAGTGATACGAAAAATTAATACTTAAGAAGCTAGATATCTGATCTTCAGCACGAGAATACCTCTTGCAAGTTTAATGAGTTTGGTCAAGTAGATATTAAATGTAAATCTGTCATTTTATGGAGCCATTGAAGGCCCTTAAAACACTCAATAAATATCTTCATTCAATTAGAACTTTCCCTTTGTGTCTCCTATTGTTAGGATCTTCTGTTATCCTTTAGAGCACCTTCAGTCTGTGCTCTCAATGGCATCTTGGTGTCATGGGTTCACAGTATTATTGAAGATAAACAACTGCTTCCACTCTTCAGTTCTGTTACTGTTGCTACGAGGAACTCAGATGTTCATTCCAGCCGATGAGTCTTAGGTGTAGATTGACGAGTGGCAGGGTAAGGAGTGAGCTGAAGAAGAGACCTATTGAACACCATGTCAGGCCCTGCGAAGACTCTCAGCAAGCAGTCTAAGTTTACAGGATTTCTACTGTACACTTTGTACTTGATGTTTTTGTCCCTCCTTTTGCTTGGCATCCGAGTTTTCTCTAGTTAGCAGCCAGTGTTCTTTTCTCTAGAAAAGAACGCCCCTACACAGGGATGGTAATCCTCTATTGTAGTCTGTAGTCCTGTATAACGTACGTATTACTCTCATACCCATTCTGCTTTGAGCTTGTTGAGACCCCACTGAGTCTGTGTTCAAGGGGGCAGTGGCAGGGTTTTCTTCATTGACAGATGAGGAAATTGAAATTCCTCATCTGTGAAAGATTTTTGTGAAAAGATTTCTGAAATCTTTTTTGTGAAAGATTGACTGAGGGTGGTAAAAAAGCATAGAATTGGCTTTTGCTTTGGTGAGTGCATTGACCTTCAGACTTGAAAAAAGGTTGAGAAAATTTTTTTTTAGCTGCAAGTTTTCCTTTTCATACTGTTGCATATGGTGAAAACAAGGAGATGAAGAAGTATGATTTCATGAATCCCATAGTTTATTGCCTTATGAAGAGATTTTTTTTCTCCTTAGGTTCATAATGCTTAAAGAGGAGGAGAAAAAATGTGAACACACCTCCTAGGGAAGACGCTCGATAGACATTGAGCACATAGGGGAGTAAGTTCCAAAATCAAGCAGGTCCAGCGGCTCGGCTGGGATGGAAGTCTACTCACAATTGGAGGTGTGCCTTCACACGAGCAATAAGGTCCATGATGAAGGTCCACGATGAAGGTCCATCATAGTGAAGGTCCATGATGATGTGCAAGTTCCTGGGTTCTGGAGGGCTGAGCTGTGTGGGCAGGCAATGCTAATAGCTCTGAGCTAGCCTGGTAATGCCCAGTTGCAGCCTGAGCTCTGAGTTCAGAGAATTGACTGATGGAAAGTGTCAGTCACACTCTTGAGTTTGTGTGTATTCTGGAGCCCAGTAGTTGAAGTCAGTAACACACACAGGGAAGTCTGATATGGTTTTGAGGTAACATTCTCAAGGGGATGAGAGTTCACTCAAAGCTCTCACATGAGGGGATCTCATAAAATGTCCTGCTCTGGAAGTGGAAGTGATGGGGGAATACAAAACTCCATGTAGCAAACTGTGGAAGTGCTTGGAGTTGTTTCCCAGCTCCATAACCTAAATTACATAGGTACAATTTATTTAAAAAGGTAAGTGGAGTGGTCCTAGGATAAAAGATAGAGAAGCTTGGAGCCACCTCTGTGTTTCCTTTTGCCTATGAGGCCCCTTGACTGACTAGAACAGTTTGAATACCACTCAAGAATGATGGAAGAACTTTGGCAAACTTGAGTTCAAATTCTAGTTTGGGCCTGATATTTAATTTCTCTGAGTCTTGATTCCTCATTTGTAAAATGGAGTGCTTTTGTAGAATTGCTAATATTAGCTAATAGATGTGTCAGAAGTCTAACCCTTGGTTTCTCTGGAGGCAAGATCAGTCTGTTGGGAGCACAGGCCAGTTGTTCAGCCTGAGCAGGACTAATGCTTAATTGTATGGGGCGCTCACTGCTGAGGCAGGGACCTCCACTGGACTAAAACCCAGCATTTTGTTTTTTGAACCAAGGTTTAGACATTGCATTTATCAGTAGTTTAGAACAGAAATGGGTACACTGTTTTTGTCAAGTATGGAAGCGTGAATATGTTAGCCTCTTGGGGGCCATACACCGTCTTTGTGGCAGCTCTTCAGTTCCGTCAGTGTAGATGAAAGCTCTCATAGATAACGTGTGAATGAATGGATGTGGCTGTGACCTAATACAACTTTATTTGCAGGCCTTAAATTTAATTTTCATATATCACAAAATAGGCTGTTTGGATTTTTCTTTTCACTCTTTAAAAATGTCAAACCCATCCTAGTTCATGGTTGATATGAAGGTTGTACAGAAGCAAGCGGTGGGCTGGTTTTGGCACACAGACCATAGTTTCCATATTCCTGATTTAGACATTTCTTGTTGATAGCCATGTAATTTTTGACTCTGTGAAAACGAATTTTGATAACTATTATGGAAGTATTGGTATTAGAAGAGGATTAATTTTAACAGTAGTAAGAGGAAAAATCTCCCACCCCATGAACTACAACAAGTTCATTAGTTTCTTTTCCCTCTTTTCTTTTTTTTTTTAAATTGATGAACAGAATCTCTCTTACTCTTTTTGTGCCAATGGGGACTGAACACAGGGCCTCTGCATGCTGGGAAAACCCTCTATTTCTGAGCTACATCCTGGCAGTTTCTTTTCCCTCTTAGGGAAGTGGTTAAAATGTGGTTGTCTTGGCTTTGGTAATGGCTGAATGAAAGAAGTATTCTGAACAGTGGAAAGATTGTGAGTCATGAGAGAGTCAGGAAACTTGGGTTGGTCATAGATTTTGTGGCCTTGTGGGTGTCACTTTACTTCATTGTGTGCTTTGGTTTCCTCATATAAATGAACTAACTCTAAAGAAAGTCTCTAATTCTACCTTCAATTGTTTTAGTTAGAATGGTGCTGTTAAATAATTTTCATCTCTAGAAATTCCCAGGGACTTCATGGCTAGTATTTTTAATTCCAGCAGTTCTAGGCACTGTTTACAGTAGCATTTTATTCCCCTGTGCCAGTGCTAGCCATTTCTGAAGGGACATGATGTTGTGACTTTAAATTCCACACACCATTACGTCCAGTGCTGATCACTTCTTGCTCTGCATTTCTGAACTAATTCTGTTAACCTGTTTGGAGCTAAGCTGCAGATCCCCACACACCAAGAAGAGTGCACTCAGAAAGCTGCAAGAAGAAAGTCTGTTCTGCCTCCTCTGGGCTGAGAATAATTTAACAACTGGAAATCTTTCTGCAAGTCTGAGTCACACTGCAGGATTCTTGGCTCTCCTGGGGTGGGAGGAGAAAGGGAGGGAAGGAAAGGAGGAAGTAGCTATGTTGTTTTTTGTCAACAGAGGGCACCCAGAGCAAAGCAAGTACTCTGTGACATACTAGAATTTGCCCTTCTACCCTAGATGAAAAAGAAGCGAGTAATTTAACAGTTGGATTCACTGTGTTTGTCTCTTGCATTTCATTTGATCTGTGCCCAACATTCTCAGACATTTTCTCCCATGCTGGACGGAATATTCTAAATGCAATACTAATAATTGTTCTTTGCTGACCACTTTAAGTAGAAAACCAGTTTCCTCAGTGTCCTGGAGTGAATTATCCCATGTAAAGTTGGGCTTTTGGGGGAGTCTGCAGTATTAGGCTCTCGTTTCATTCAGTTTCCAGTGAGCAGGTATTCCTGAAATAGTAGAACTTATCTGAGAAGGCACTTATTATTTGGGTAGCATATTGTCATAAGATTTTGTTATTACCTAGAGCAGTGGTCCTCAGGATGTGGCTTCTGGACCAGCATCAGCACCACCTGGGAACTTCTGCAAATTCGTGGTCTGCCCTTCTTCCCAGATTTAGTGAATTGAACACTCAGAGAATGGGGTCAGCAGTTTGTTTGGGCGCACTCCAGGCAGTTCTGATGCACACTCAAGTGGAGTGAGACCTACTATCAGAAAATAAAGGAGTGGAAGAGAAAGGACACTGGTATTTACTGCAGACCACATGCCAAGTACTCAGGAGTTTCTTTGTTTTCTGGAAGAGAAAACCAGTCATGTTTTGCCAAAGCTACCCATACAGTAAGTGGTAGAGCAGGAATTTAAACCCTGGTCTTCCTGATTCCAGAGCCATGCTATGGTTTCTGCTAATAAAATGCTCTGAGGCATTGTATTATTTGAATTACTTTCCCTTTTTTGGGCTGCGGTTGTGGTTCAGTGGTAGAGTACTTGCCTAGTATGTGTGAGGCACTGGGTTCGATCCTCAGCACCACATATAAATGAATAAAATAAAGGTCTATCAACAACTAAAAAAAATTTTTAAATTTCCCTTTTTAAGTTCTTAAAATATTTTAAGGAAAAAATAGAACTCATTCATCAAAGGAAATTTATAATATAGAGCATACCAAAAGAATAAAATTGTTTTAGTACATTTAACTTTTGTTGTTTGTTGTTCTAATCTCGTTTCTGTACAGCTGTTTGCATATATACACTTTTAAAAATTCCTTAAGGATGTTCATCATATTGCACAAACTTTTGTAATAGGCATCCAGATCGGTCCTACCCCACTGTAGATGTCTTTTCATGCTATTAGCTGTTTCTACAGCATCATTTCATGACTGCTTAGTATTCCATTGAAGGGTGTAAGGTTCCATCATGATTCTTTCTAAAGTTTGTCTTAAGTTGTTTTCATTTTATGATGTGCTTTTGGGAAGACTAGACTACTGAGTGCTGTGCCACTCTGAGTAAACTGTCTATCCACAGTGACTTAAAATATCATGATTAAGGTGATAAGTACAGACTATGGTTGAGAGAACATGAAACTAGCAAGGCAACCCTAAGCATGTGTGAAGTTAAAGTGAATCCAGAAATAGGAAAACAAGTTGAAGCAAAAAAGCCAGAAACAGCAGGCGTGGACTGAGAGTCAGTGAATGAAATGGGTTAGAACAAATAGGAAAATAGTTATGACCAGTTTGATGGTGCCAATAACCTGCTTTTTATTGTTGGCCTTTTGACACAGAGGCTAACTTGCTTGCTGAATGACAGCCTGAGAAAAACTGGATACATAGTTTCTATAAAAAGCATTATAATTAATTGTGAGTGTTCAGGTGCCAGGCATTAATCATTTACATAGATTTTCTTCTTTAATTTTTTTTTTAACAGCCACATGCATTAGATGCATTAGGGGGTGTTTCCCCCATTTTACAGAAGTGGAAACCGAGAGTGAGGCTTAAAGTAACTTGGCCAAATGCCTTGATTGGAATCCAGATTTATTGAAACTCCCAAGCTTGTGTTTTTGTTCTATCATTTATCTTCATTCCTTTTCATGGTATGGCAGGTGATTTGCCTATGTGCCCGCGCACATGTGTGTGTAGTGATTTTACTACCTCTGCTGGACAAAAGGAAACTTGATGTGTAAGTTTCATGGTAGAACATGGATGCTTTAAGACCAGCAACTGCCATCAGCCCAGTTGTCGTCTTGGGAAGGATGTATGCCTGAACTGGACACTGCTATGAAGTGGAGAATGGAATAGGAAATGGAGTAGTTGCTAGGAAGGAGTGAGGGCAGGCGTTTGGACACAGGACTGGTAGAAGGATCTAATCTCCCCCATTAAATTGCCTTTCCTAAAGAAGGTTGTAATCTCCTTAGGTCATTTTAAAACATTTTTATTAGGGTTATAATCCACTTATTATACTATCTGCTCACTTAAAGTACGTAATTCAGAGGCTTTTAGTATGTTCACAGGGTTGTTCAAGGATCCCATAATCAGATTAGAATATTTTCATCACACCACCTGTAACCTCATCTCCCTTAGTCATTGCTTCCCAATTCTCTTTACTTCCTACTCCCCAGACCCTAGGCAACCCTAGGTCTACCTTTTGTCTCACCAGGTTTGCTTGTTTTGTATATTTCATGTAGATGGATTTAATACAATGTGCTGTCTTTCATGTGTATCGTCTTTCCTTTACTGTGATGGTTTCATGGTTCCTCCATGTCGTAGCACGCATCAGGACTTCATTTTTCTGTTGCTGAATCATGTTCCATATACAGCGATAGCATATCTTATTTGCATGTGTGTTTACTGTTGGGAAAGCATGTTTTTATGTTAGGAAGAGAGGGTTGAAAGTAATGGAACAATAAATAGGAATTCTTCTTAATTCAACACGAGAGAAATAAGGAGCTACTGTGACTGTGAGGCCCCCTCCAGAACTGCAACTGAAGGCACAGGTAATAGCCTTGTGTCACCTGCTGCTTCATTGGTCATCTGTGGCAGAGAAGCAGCTCTACTGACCTGGACACGTGCCACATTCAAGGAGCTCAGTGTTTAGACCTTGTGTGCCGACCAGTGCCATTGCCTCTACAATACGCTCACGTGGAACCGGAGAGGCCTTTGCTGATCTAATCTGGATACATTTCCCTCAGTTACTGCAGCTTGGGGTCCCCAGAGAGTCCTCTTTAAAGAGCTGCCAGTTTGTGGAGTGCTGGCCGTTGTAAGATTATTTCTGACCACATGATTTGTCCAGTGCAGATTACAGCCATCTCTCAGGTCCTAATCCTCGTTCCTGTGTTTTTGGAATTCCTGCCAACTCATATGTCTTTCTTAGCTGGAGTGTTTGGAGATCTCCTTTAGCAAGCAAACCTTCTGCCCTTCCAGGTGCTGGGTGACTTTGCTGTTGTCCGCTCACTTTCTGTTGCTTTTTTTCTTGGTTTAATATCCAAGGATCAGGGAGTACTGACTTTCACAAAATGAAAGGTTTAGTTTTGGTAAATTGTAAAACCTTTTACTTTGTACTCCAGAAATGTTTTGACTTGCCTATTACTGTGCCTGAACTTTGTCTAGTTTAGAGAGTGATGGTGATCACTTGTTTTAATGCCTTGGCGCTTTAATGACTTATTTATCCCAACAGAGAGATAGAAGCCCAGGTTAGAATTCAGCCTGGTCCTCAGGTCCTACATCATTGAATATTAGCTGGATTTAGTGACATCACTCTTGTTTGCAGATGGGGAATCTGAGTTTCAGGGAGGTTTAGAGGATTTACTGAAGTCCATAGCTGCCTTTTATTCTTATAGCTTTGCTAGCAGCAAAGCTGGGGCCGTGATATAAAGCCTTCGTTCTCAGTTGAGTACTTTCCTCCAGTGTAATGCTCTTTCCTGATGGACATGCACAGTCATGACCAGGGCATGGCCCAGCCCTACTCCACTTCATCAATGCTTCAGGCTTTAGGTCTGAGAGAGAGAATGTGACAGATTGGAAGTGTGATGATGAAAATTTTCAAGCGAGGAAGAGAGCAAGAGTACCGGCTTGTGAGAGTGAAGAGCTGTGGCCTCACGGAACCAATGCCCCCATCCCCATCGCTGTGTCCAGTTAGGGTATTTGGTTTTGATTATGGTTGTCATTCCTTACGAGCCTCCAGTCTGTTTGCTGAAAAATAGGTGTGCGGTGCACTAACTGGCAAGCAGTCATCTGGTAGTGCCTGCCTGAAAATGTTTGGTCCTGTTTGTCAGCATTGTGTCCAGTGTGGTTTCCTGGGTATGATGTGAAGAGACCAAGCGCCTTCTACAGTGCACATCCCTGACCCCTCCCGTCATTCTTTGTGTATGGAACTCCAGAATGCCCCATGCCTTCCAGCACTCCCCTGCCCTGTGATCCTCACAGATCTATTCAGTGTGACTGTCGTTGTGGGGGTAGATTTAGATGCAGCCCCTTCCTAATATGACACTTATGCAGAGCAGTAGGCCCATCCCAAGACCCTCTTCAGTACTTCCCTGTCACGCCTGTCTTTTGTGGTGTCCTCTAGCATGAGCTTCTTCGTGGGCAGAATCCTGTCACTCTCATCCCCATCTTTAATATCATCACCAAGTAGTTGTTGGCATTCTCGTGCTGCTTGCCACTCTATGGTGGTATGAGGAAGGCGCAGGAGTCTCCTGGCAGTGTTATCCCTTTAGAGAAGTTGTTTTATAGCTCTCAATTATAATTTATAGCAACAGCTCCTGTTTATTGAATGCTTACTGTGCATTAAGTGTGTATGCACCCTGTCATACACACCTTCAACTCTTCATTATCTTAACCACCACCCTCCTGTAAGGGGGACAGTAGAAGCTGTACTTCACAGAAGAGACTGAGCTTTAGAGAGGCTTAAGGAGTGGAGTTTGAAAGTGGTGGAACAGGTATTTAAGCCAGGCCTGCCTGATACTGAAGTCAGTGCTTTCCCTAGCTCTACCGAGCCTCCTTGAGTACTTAATTTCTGAATGTTCCTGTGTAGAGCTGAGTCACTGATGTTTCCTGGGATTTAGAAATGAGACATCTGTGTTAGCAAAAGGCATTAGCAGCATAGTTCAGATTAAACTTGATTTTGGGATTATAGAGTGGAGACATAGGGGGCCTCTGCCACTTATTTCCTGGAGCTGATTTGCTTTTGGCTCAGTGCTGAGGGATCTTCGCCATTTGGGTCTAGAGTGGTTTCAGGTCAGTCATAGACATCATGGTTCTATGGATGGGTCTGTCCAGCAAGTCCAGATTTTTAGGATGAGCTTGGGGAGGGTTTGGCTTAGTCCTGGTTCTGGGGCACTGATGTGGAGCATTAAAGGTGCCCAGGCTTTAGCCTCTCAGCAGGAAGCTTTCTCTGCAGTTTTACTTGAGCCCTGCCCCCACAGTGCTTTATGGGGACCTAAGAGTTTCTTTGTGGCTGTGAGAACAAAGGGAATGCAGTTTTCATGGCTCCTTGCTGACCAGTCCTGGGGAGTGGAGTCCCTGTGGCCTTCTGGGGCAGAGTGGCTGCCTCTCATTCCTTGCACAGAACAGATTTTTGTGTGAAGCTTTGAAATGGGAGAAACTGCTGAGCAAAAGAGATGTGGGGAGTAATAAGATTTTGAGGAAAAACACCCATTCAGTACCTAGCGCCCCCCCCCCCCCC
>JAJEJO010031062.1:0-21597 GCA_020662805.1 Glaucomys volans
GTAGAGTCACATCCCCAGCCCTTTTTCATTTTTTACTTTGAGACATGGTCTCACTAATTTGCATATAGCCTTGCTAAGTTGCTGAGACTGGCCCTGAACTTGTGATCCTTCTGTTCCAGCCTTCTCAGCCATTGGGATATAGGTATGCACCACCATGCCCAAATTGAAACCTGTTTTTAACAGGATTGAAGCCATGTCATTTTTCTTTAGTGCAATGATCATCTGATATCAATGTGCACCAATGAGGGATAAAAAGCTTTATAAAGTTGTGAGCAGTTTGGAATGGCTCATCTGACAAAGGGTCTAAGTTGCCATCTGATTGCTGTGTTTGGGGTTTCTCTTGTATTTGTCTCCTGGACTCTGATTAAGAGTGGATAATGTGCAAGATTAAGTGACCAAGAGATAGATTACAGAGGAGTCACTTATCCAGAAAGTAGGGATTATTATCCTTATTAGGTAGACGAGGACATGGATTCTGAGAACTGAAGTGCCTCGCCAGGATCACATTAACTGTGTTCGAATCCCAGCCCAGGCCAGTCTGACTCAGTAACAGTCCTCCATGGACTGCTCTGTCCTGGTGCTGACCAGCTCTATTGGGCAACTGTATATCAGCAGCCCATGAAGAAACTTTTGGGATTCTCAGGACATCAGGAATGGACATTGCTCTCAGAAGATGAGGTGTCTTCCTAGGTCTGAAGAGACTGAGAAAAGAAAGGTTCCTAGGGTAAGGTTGGATAAGGATGGAATCTTTGGCTGTGGGGTATAAGGGAAAGTAAGGAACCTAGAATGATAAGATGTACCAGGGAGGAACTGGGCAGGAATGTGGAAGGGTAAGGAGGGGCCTCTTAGGAAGGAGGAGGCTTGCCTTAATCTAATTCACTTAAATAGCAGAACATTTTTCTTCAGTTTAAAAGGATTTGTACTCAAGTATTCTGACTGAGACCTGATTATATTTACCTGAACTGAAAGTCTTGTACCATAGGAGAGGGAGATGGATGACACAGAGACAAGGGTGGAAACAAATTCCAGACAACCTGCAATTTGCTCTGCACCTACAGAAGTTACTAGTAAATTTTCTGGATTCTTTAGTATCTCAGTTCTTTTCCTACCACCTGCTGGCTGTCAGGAAGCACTAGGTGGAGTACTGGCCTCCCCTCCAAAGCCTAAGAGAGAGACAGTATTTAAGTAGATGAGCTATAGAAACAGCAAGTCCAGTTCAAGAAGTTTGGCACACATCCTCTCTCCAGCCTATAAAGAAGCCCAGGACCTGTGTCTTTCTGCTGCTTCTGCATGGGCTGTGGATTCTCACCTAGATGATTGCAATTTTGGAGCAAAATGACAGCAGTGGCATTTTGTGCATTTATTTTACAAATTCTAGTGTTTAATGAAAAAGACTTCAAAAGAAACCTAAATGACAAATTGTTTAAATTAATCAGAAGGAAGAAGACATTTCCTGATGGTTTCATAGGCTCTCACTTCCTGAAGTCTCCCCATTACAGGATCCTAGGAAGAGTGTGATGGTTAAGAACAAGCCCTGGACCTGCAGTGGCTCAGTTCCAGTTGAATCCTGCTCTTACCAGCTGTGTGACCCTGGAAAAGATTCCATTTGATACCTAGACAGCTTCACCTAATGGCTGGGCCAATTAGACAACTATGCAAATTGAAGCAATAGGTATCTAGATGTCCAATGCATGGGAACATGAATGGATTCTAGATGCTTCCTTGTCAGACAAGAACAGCACAACTCCTGTCATAGGTTCACTCACTACATATGTGTTGAGTGCTAGTAATTGCTGGCCCTGTGCTGGACATTGGGAAGGGAAGATGCATTGAAATACAGTCTCTCCCACAACCAAGGAATTTGCAATCCCATAAACATCATTCTAACCAAGGCAGGGCAAACTAATCAACAAATATTTGCTGAGCCCTTCCTGTGATATATCTGAAGTAGAAACTCTGAGTGATAAACATTTACAAGAGTTTTTCCTAAGGCACTAAAGCACACCTAATCCTCAATAATGACTGTAATTTGTTCAAGACAGACCTGCTGTCAAATGAGAACATTACCATTACTTCTAATGGCAAATATTATGATGCATTTCAACCCACCTCAAGATATTCAACTATTTTTCACAAGTAGTCAAATAATGGGAATAAGTTTATAAAAGCAATAAAGAATAGTTTGAAAGTAAATAAATAGAATTTGCCTATAAAAAATACAACAAGATCAAAAAAGGAAGAGAAAACTTGATGGGGGGTTATGAAGGAGGGATAATTCATTTAGTCAACTTTTAGTCACAAAGTTTACCCCACTCTTTGTTTTTCATTTCATTCCTTTTTATCTCCCACACTTGGGTTTTTATAATGACTTACTTTCTTCAACATAGATTTTACTTAGCATATTTATATATGCTAAGAACACGATTTTATTAAAATATTCAAAACAGCTTAGGGAGGAAGGAGTCAACCTTCTATCTCACAGATGTAGAAAGGTTTTGAAGGGCTGAGAGCCTTATCTCAGGTAGATCCACCAACATTCATGTTTGTAGATTCTGTGTCCAAAGAAGTTAAGAATCTCAAACCAAAATTGTCTCAAAATAATAAAATGTATTCTTGTACATATTTTATGACAAATATTTCTTCCAATGACAGAAATGTGAAATGGAAAAGTCAGCAATATATCAAAGATGATTCAATTTAATTATGATTGTGATGTCTAGACAATATGTGATGGGTTGGTGATGTTTGCATAAGTAACAAAACTAAGACAAAATGTACAAATCATTGTGAATTTCTTTCATGTCATTTATTTTTCTCAACTTAATTTCAGGAAAGTCATTATGCTTTTATAATCAAGATGTTTCACATAATTTGTGCTTAATCAACAATGAAGAAAAATTAGATGCTCTTTCTTTAGTCATTGCAGTTCTTGGTTGATATTTTATTGATTTCAATTTGAAGAAATTTGCCTTGTTGAGCAATCATAATTGAAACTGTCAAATTTTTATTTATTTTCTTTTTGTACTGGGGATTGAACCCAGGGGTGCTCTGCCACTGAGCGACATTCTCAGCCCTTTTGATGTTTTATTTTGAGACAGGGTCTTGTTTAGTTGCCCAGGCTGGACTTGAACTTGAAATTCTACGACGTCAGCCTCCCTTGTACCTGGGATTATAGATAATTATCATCACACTTGACTGAAATTGCCAATTCTTTTTTTTTAAAGTAAAATAAACACATTAATTTTTCTTATTTACTCCCCTCAGGGTGATTTATTTATTTAATCTTCTTTTAATTGTTTTAAAATTATTTTTCCACAATTTTTATTGGTGCATTATGGATATACATAATGGGTTTTATGATTACATATTTGTACATTCACACAATGTAACAGTATAATTTGGTCAATATCATTCGCAGTATTTCCCCTTTCCCTTCCCTTCTCCCTCCCCTGATCCCTTTCCTGTATTCTATTGATTTCTCTCTTCATGAGATTCACCACACTTTCTTTTCCCTTTTCCTATCTTCCACATAGGAGAGAAAACATAGGACACTTGACCTTTTGAGTTTGGCTTATTTCACTTAACATAATGTCTTCAAGTTCCATGAATTTTACTTTTTTTTATGGCCAAATAAAAATCTATTGTGTATATATACCACATTTTCCTTATCCATTCATTTGTTTGTGGATACCTACTCTGGTTCCATATTTGGCTATTGTGAATTGTGCTAATTAACATGGGTATGCATGTGTCACTGTAACATGGAGACTGTAATTCCTTAGGAGAAATACCAAGAAGTGGTGTAGGCAGGTCACATGGTGGCTCCATGCTTAGTCTTTTGAGGAACCACCATACTGATTTTCATGTGGCTGTATTAATTTACAATCCCATAAACAATATAAAAGTGTTCCTTTTTCTCCATACCCTCTCCAGCATTTATTATCTGTATTTTGATGACTACCATTTTGACTGGTAGTTGAAATCTCAGTGCAATTTGATTTCATTTCCCTAATTGCTAATAATATATAACCTTTTCTCATATATTTGTTGGCCATTTGTATTTTGTCTTTTGAGAATTGTCTGGTTAATTCATTTGCCCACTTATTGAGTTGTTTGGGGGGTTTTGGTGTTAGGTTTTTGAACTTTTTAAAATATACTCTAGATATTAATCCTCTGTCAGAAGAGTAACTAGCAAAGATTTTCTCCCATTCTGTAGAATCTCTCTCACTCCTAATTTTTTCTTTTGCTGTGCAGAAGCTTTTTAATTTGATGACATTCCATACATTAATTCTTGGTATTCTTTCTTGAACTTTGGAGATTCTATTGAGAAAGTTGTTGCCTGTACCTACATGCTGGAGTATTGACCTATGTTTTCTTCTGGGATTCCCACAGTTTCTGGTCTAATTCCTATGTCTTTGACCCATTTTGTGCAGAATGAGAAATAATACCTGATTTTTTGTGCAGAATGAGAAATAACAGACTAGTCTTATTCTTCTACATATGGATATCCATTTTCCTAGAACCATTTGTTCAAAAGGTGTCTTTTCTCCAATGTTTGATTTTGGCACCTTTATCAAGGCTCAGATGACTGTGTCTATGTGGGTTTGTCTCTGTGTCTTCTATTCTGTACCATTGTTCTGTGTCTATTTTTATGCCAGTACCATGCGATTTTTGTTACTATAGCTCTGTAGTCTAATTTGAAGTCAAGTATTGTGATGGCCCCAGCTTACTTTTTGGATTAGGAATGCTTTGACTATTCTGAGTCTTTTATTCTTCTTAATGAATTTTAGGACTATTTTTTTGAATTCCTTGAAGAATGTCATTGGTATTTTGATGAGGATTGCATTAAATCTACATATTGCTTTTGGTAGTATAGCTAAATAATAATTATTCTTCCTGACCACAACCATGGGAGTTCTTTCCATTGTGTGTCTTCTTCAATTTCTCTCTTCAATATTCTATAATTTCATCATAGAGGTCTTTCTTCTCCTTGGTTAGATTTATTCCTGGGTATTTAAATTTTCTTGAGGGTTTTATGAATGGATTGTTTTCTTGATTTCTTTCTCAGATTCTTTGTATGTATATAGGAAAGCTACAGATTTTTGCATGTTGATTTTGTGACCTGTTACTTTACTGAATTTGTGTATTAGCTCTAGCAGTCATTTGGTGGAACTTTTTGGATCTTGTAACTATATAATCATGTTATCTTCAAACAGTGTTAATTTGACTTCTTCCTTTCCTATTTTTATCCTTTTTATTTCCTTTTCTTCCCTAACTGCTCTGGCTAGAATTTCTAGCAGTATATTTAATGGGAGTTGTGAGAGTGGACATCCTTGTAAAATTGTCAGTTCTTAGAGAGATAACTAGATTTAGAAAATAAACTATGAACTTAATATTTATATATTATATATAGCAATGATTACTACAAATTACTACATAAAAACTTACAAAATCCTGTTTTCAATAAAATTGTGATATTTTCCTCATCTCAATTGATTTTAATTTTATTTTGTGTGTGTGTGTGGTCCTGGGAATTGAATCCAGGAGCATTCCACCTCTGAGTTACACCCCAGTCCCATCCCCTTTTAGACTTCTTTTGCTGAAGCTGGCCTCAAACTTGTAATCCTGTTGATTCTGCCTCCCAATTAGCTGGAATTACAGGCATGTGCCACAATGACTGGCTTCACATTTCTTAAATGTCACAGATGTTATATTTGTGTTATATTTTCAAGGGTAATGCAAGTTATTTAATATTAAAATAAGGTTCTTGGTTGCCATGTGCACCTTTTATGCATATTATATTAATTCACATGTGCTTTTGAACCATGAATTGGAACATAAAGAGAAATAAGAAAGTGAATGCTTGACATTCCTGTGAGAAGATACTTCACTGTGCAAAGATCTATCACAACTGTTTTCATCTGTGCTATGCTAAAAGAAAAGGTTTGACAAGTTAATTTGTCTTTTCTCTTTCTTAAATGCAGCTGCTGTTCAAAGTCTCCCCAAACATTGAATCAATATATTTTCTCTGTGTGCTGGTGGTTGCACAACTCACAAATATTAATGAAATTTGAGAGCCATCAATCATCTCTTGATTCAAGAACACTGGGTGAGTATGTTCATAAACCTGTACCTGGGGACACTGAAGAGTATTCAACTCAGAACAGATGTTCAGAATTCCTGAAAACATGGTGCCACCTGAAATGCTTTCTCTGCAAATCTTCCCAAATCCTAGTCCTGTTCTGTTCACAAAGCCGGCTCAAAGCCAAATTGACCACCTTGGTGTCAAGTGTGGTGGTACATGCCTGTAATCCCAGCAACTTGGAATCCTGAGGCAGGAGGATTACAATTTTGAGGCCAGTCTCAGCAACAGAGCAAGAGCCTATACCAAAAGAAAAGAACACTAGGTATGTGGCTCAGGGATAAAGCCCACCTGGGTTAAATCTCTAGTACCAAAACTAACCCACACCCAAACAAACTAAAAAAGTCAAACAAAAATACTGCCCTTCCCCCAATCCCAAAAGTTGACCTCTTCCTGCTCCTTATTTATTTAACTCCTCATCCTCCCATCACTACGTACTGTTTGGAATAAGGGTAACTTCACTTGTGTAGACATGTTCCTGGAAAGGCTCTGTTGCTAGCAAGAATTTATATACATTAAGTCTAATTTTCAGTTTCCTTTCATTACAAAACTGGACAGGAATTCCTTCTGAGTAAATTCTTTAGTGAAGAAGTACTGGCAATGCCCTTCTTACAACACCCCTTCCCTCTCAAGATGACCTCGCATCATCAAGATTTCTATCAGGGCCAAGCATTGTTACACACACCTGCAATCCCAGCTATTAGGGGGGCTGAGATAGCAGGATCACAACTTAATGAGACCCTGTCTCAAAATAAAAAATTTAAAAAGACTGGGAGTATGGCTCAGTGGTATAACTCCTCCTGGATTCAATTCCCAGTATGGCAAGAAAACAAAACATAAAACACCAATAAAAACAAAACAACAATAAAGCACAAAACAGATTTCTGTGCTGACACAATAAATAATTGACTCCAATGGTTTCCAGCAGTTATTATGGACTAGATTGGGGAAAAACCCACCCAATGCAAAACACCCAACGTGGTTCCATCAAATAGTTAAACCTTCAATCTGTTGTTTCTTTAACACCAAGATAGAGATTTGAAGTACAAAAATGAAGCCAAAGATCTGGTGAGGTGTGAGATTGCCAAACCTGCAGCTGTCTGTGACTTCGAGCTTTAGCAGCCATATGGTGACCAGGACACAAGCTCTGAGCTTCTGACTGTGAAGTGTTTGAGACTCCATACGCAGGCACTGCAGCTGGTCTAGTTATCATGATCCCTGGCAATTCTGAGGTAACCAATCTTTGGTCCACACCCATGGCTCTCAATTCTGATATGGATTCAGCCCAAGCTCTGTTGGCCCAAGAAGGTCATGGGAGTAATGATGGTATAGGTCAAAGTGTCCTGTGTACCATCCTCTGGTGTCATGTTGTCCATGGTATGATCTGAAGCTCAATGAAGTGCCTCTGGCCAGGGTGGGGAACTTCTATCATGTATCCAGGCAAGGTGAGAATCTGACCAAACCAGGCCTTACACAAATGCATTAGCCAGTTTTTTTTTTCCTGTGACCAAAATACCTGACATAAACAACTTAAAGAAAGAAAGAAATTTCTTTTGGCTTACAGTTTCAGAGATTTCAGTCTGTGGTTGGCTGGCTCTATTGCTTGGGCCTGAGGTGAGGAAGAACCTCAAGGCAGAAGGGTGTGATGAAGGAAAGCTGTTCAGTTTTGAATAAGAGAGGAAGGGGCCATGGACCAGAAATACTCTTCCAAAACAATCAAGAATGTGAAGAGAGACCCTACAAAATAGGAGAAAATCTTTGCCACCTGGACCTCAGATACAGCAATAATTTCCAGGACATATAAAGAACTCAAAAAACTTAACACACAAGAAAACTCAACTTAAACAAATAACCCAATCAACAAAAGGGCAAAGGAACTAACACTGAACAGACATTTCATAGAAGAAGAAATACAATCGATCAACAAATACATGAAAAAATGTTCAACATCATTAGCAATTAGAGAAATGCAAACTAAAACTACACTGAGATCTCATCTCTTTCTAGTCAGAATGGCAATTTTCAAGAATACCAGTAACAAAAAATGTTGGTGAGGATATGGGGAAAAAGGTTCACTCATACATTGCTGGTGGGACTGCAAGTTGGTACAACCACTCTGGAAATCATTATGGAGATTTCTATGAAAACTTGGAATGGAACTGCCATTTGACCCCATTATCCTTAGCATATATCCAAAGGACTTAAAATCAGCACACTATAGTGATGCAGCCACATCAATGTTCATAGCAGCTCAATTCACATAGCTAAGCTATGGAAACAACTGAGGTCCCCTTTAACAGATGAACGGATAGAGAAAATGTGTAATATTATCAAAATGGCCACACTACCAAAGCACTATACAAATTCAATGCAATTCCAATTAAAATCCTAATGACATTCCTCAAGGAAATAGAGAAAGCAATAATGAAATTCATTTGGAAGAATAAGAGACCCAGAACAGCTAATGCAATCCTTAGCAGGAAGAACAAAGTAGGTGGTATCATAATACCAGAATTCCAACTATACTACAGAGCAATAGTAATAAAAATGACATGGTTTTGGCATCAAAACAGGCAGGTAGATCAATGGTACAGAATAGAGGACATAGAGACAAACCCACATAAATACAGTTATCTCATACTTGACAAAGGTGCCAAAAATACACAATGGATAGAAGATAGCCTCTTCAACAAATGGTGGTGGGAAAACTGGAAATCCATGTGCAGCAAAATGAAACTAAACCCCTATCTCTCACCCTGCACAAAATTCAACTCAAAATGGATCAAGCTCTTTGAGCTGCCTCCTTGCACCCATAATGCTTTCTTATGGGTTTGAGAATCACAAGCAACAGGGCATACGACGGCACCAAGGAAACTGTCAAGTGTTAAAATGATCAGAAAGATTATATTACCTTTGAACAACAAAGAATCAAATTATAAGTAGATGTTTTAAGTATGTGACTATGTCTGTGAAAAACTGGAGAAAAGAGAAGATAAAAAGGGGCAGACAGAAAGAGGACACCTGATACTTCCAGGCCTTACCTGTGGCACCATACTGCTTTCAGATCCCCCTGGTTCTGCTGCTTCCACCTCCCTCCTCCATCCAGTGAAGGTCACACTCAGGACATAGGAAACCTGTAGCACAGCTGGGGGAACCAGGGCTTCCCAGGGTAAAGGTGAAAAGCAGGGGAACTGGCACCTGGACCTTTGGTCCTCATATAGGAGGAGACAGAAGGCAGATTATGTATGCCCTGAAGGGCCAGAGACCTAAGAGCTGAGAGTTGAGCCCTGGTTCAGGAAGGAAGGGACTGAGTCAGGGCTGTGCCAGGCTTATTTTTCAGATCTGGGGAGGCCTCAGGGAAGCAATCCCAAGAGAGTTTCTTTGGACGAATGTAATTTCCTCAATGCTTATTTCTATGAGCAAGGGCCTTGGGAAATGAACCTTGTTTACAAGGAGTTCACCAGAACCTCCTACTCCCCTTTTGTCATTTTCCCCTTCCCTTTTACTGGTGGATAGGATGAGCTTGAACCTCCCAAACCATAGAGTCCTCAGTCCGCCCTCACTCTTCCCTAACCACTGTCTCAGAGTTGAAAGGATTCGAGATCCAAACCATCCACCCCATACCCTCTCCATAGAGGAACTAGCCTCAGCATTCCTGTCCATTCAACACCTGTCATCTATTCTTTCTCCTCTTTGATGGGAGTCACTACTTTCAAGCAGATCTCAAGCAAAAAGCCTCCAGTGTCATACATGGTAGCTGTCAAGCAACGGTCTCAGTTGGGAATTCTTCATGCTGCAGGAGAGGGTGAATGGTCTCAGGCTGGGCCTACATGCAGTAGTAGATGGGCCATGATTACTGTTAAACATCTGGGTTTCTCCCACTTTCAGTGCTAGCATTAACAAACCTGTTGGCCAAATTATGAGATGAGAGGAGTTGTCATCCAGATAATCTACGGAGTCATTTGCATCACATAGTCTCCCCTCAATTATGGGGGATATGTTGCAAGACCACCAGTGAGTGCCTGAAATGGCAGGTAATTCCAATCCTATGTATGCTATGCTTTTTCCTATAAATGCATACTAATTAATATATACTAATATAAAATCTAATTTATAAAGCAATCAATGCAAGAGATTAATAATACCTAGCAGTAGAACAATTACAATAATACTGTATAAAAGTTATAAAAATGTAAAAACATAGAAACTATTTAAAACATATGAATTGTTTGTTTCTGGAATTTTTCCATTTAATATTTTTGGACCCTAGTTGACTATGGCTAACAAACCATAGAAGGCAAGTGGACATCACGGCACTTGGCCTCCCTCCTGCTCCTGATGTTCTTGGATTTGGTCTTCAACACAAGCACCCCCTCTGCAGGTAGCCTTGACTCCAAACACCTCTCACTAAACAACCTCATTTCTACTCATGCCTGAGAGCCTGTATTGTACCCTCCTCTGCCTTCTTGATTCATTTGTGCATTGTTTCTTGGTGACAGATATTGGACTAAGCACTGGAGATACCACCATGAAGAAGATGGACAAGGTGCCTCCCCTCATAGAGCTTGCCAAACAGGATGAGTGATGCCTTCTAAAAGAAACAGGTGAGGAAATAAAATACTTACACACTGATGGGGGCCACAAGAAAACAGTAACCTGACATAAGGACAGTGGGGGAGAAGACCAGGCAAGATCTTTGGTTGATGAGCCAGAAAGGCTCTCTGAGAGAGGCTGGGGGCAGCTCAATGGTAGAACATGCTGCTTAGCATGCCAGAAGCCCTGGGTTCATTCCCACAACCAAACAAACAAGGAAAAAGATCTATGAGAAAGAGATATGAGAAGATCTTTCAAGCGAGGTGGAATAACATTTGTAAAGTCACTAAAGTGGGAAAGGAACTTTGTGTGTAGAGGGCTGGTGGAAAGGCAGCCTTGGTTTGTGTAAACAAAACTGTGAGTGATGCAAAAGGTAAGTAGGGACAGATTAAGCCAGGGAGTTGCTCTGTGTTTATTGTGATTACAATGAGAAGTCATTGAAATACTTTAAGCAGGGCAGAGGACTATGTATTCAGAGATCAGGCAAATCCTTAAAATTTTGGCAGGAAACTCCATCAGGAGCAGTAGATGCTGATTTTCGTCTACTCTGTTTTAAAGCTTTTCTGCTGGGTACTCTTCAGCTCTTCTTTGCATTTTGTGTCGTTGTCTCTTTTATCTTCTGTTACTAATCATTTCTATTATTAATTTTCCTTCAATAGGAGAAAATGAAATGATAGAATATCATCATTAGGCCAACCCCAGTGAATGAATGGACCCAGGCAGTGGGCAACCATACTGCAAACATGACAAAAAGAGAGCTCATCAGACATGATTTACCTCTTGATACAAGAAAACACACCTTCTCACAGTCTTACAGATGGGATGGAACTGGACACTGAGCAAGACTCTGGCCAGGAGGTCTGGAGCAGCCACCATCTGGGAACCCTCAACTCTAGCCATTGTCATCCTCCAGGACAAATCACCCCCACAGGGAAGAGGGGTTACTGAGAATAGACCCTAAATAGAGTAGTACAGGAGGAAAAAGACAAACAAAGACTGTCCAGGTAAAATTGTGGGAGAGAAATGGAGCCAGAGAGCACATATTTGAACACTCCATCCAAACAACAAAACAGGGAACTCTTAGGCAGTAAATTGAGGGAAATTATGGCTCACATCTTTTCTTCTGAAGTCAGGAAAAATAACTGAACTTGAAGCTGAGTTATAGAAAAGACTGAGTTTTAGAAGGAATATAAAAAAAAATGGACACATCAATTTTAGAGAAAACTATGATTGGTGTGAGCTTATTAGCAATTTGGAACATGTACAAAAATGAAGGTTCATTTTTTTCAGGACAATTCCACTTACCATACTTAATCTGTCAGTAGTATAAAGAATAAAAAGATGTATTTGTTAATTTATGACACTGCCTTTAACATAAAAACTTGCAGTTAATCAAATATCTATCAAGTGATTATTGAATAAAATAAATTATTATACATGCAAACAATGAATGCTATGTCATTGTAAAAAAAAGAGTGAGATATATCTTAGGACAGTGATGTGAAAATTTTTTCCATGATGAAGTTTCAAATAAAAAATGCAAGTTTGTGTGATCCTATTCATAAAATAAATATACACCACTTCCATATTATTAGAAAAACCTGCAACTATATGTATCAAACCACCAAGACTGGGTATTAATTTTATTATTTAAGAAACTAAATATTAAAAATGCTACTATGTGTATAATTTGACTCTATCATTTACACTCCTAGGGATAGACAACATAATAATTTGTCTAAAATGGAATTAGCTTTATAAGTGAAGATGCCCATCACAGAATTATTTGTAATTTTTTTAAAGAAGAGATCAAATACTCACCAATAGTGAAATGCTTGAGCCTCCTGGTGATACCTATAACAGCTGAGATATGATGTAGCATGTTTAGGAATGGGAAATCTGTTATGCAATGTTGACAAGAAGCAAAAATTTATTCATGGACAGAAAAATATTTAAAGTAAATATACCAATATGATGTGTAAAATGATCTCCATTTTGGGGATTAGACCTGATTTTTATTTATGTCTGTTTCCCACTGAACCAAGATCTGGGACTTCTCCTAGGCAAGACACTTTCATTCCTTCCAACGTCTCCAGGGCTCAGCCCTGGACTTAAGACCCTACAGACATTAGTGTATCTATTGAGAGATTTCAATGGTTAAGATTCGAACAAGGGTTCACTACTCTATGCTGCTCAACTCAGAGGTTAATCACAAAGAAACTACACACAGTCCAAGAAATTTTGCTCAATAAGCATATTTGAATTCTGGAGATTCTTTTTCAAAATATTGTTAGTTGCCAATAAATCTTTTATTTATTTATTTTTTACATCCCATGCTGAGGATCAAACCCAGGGTGTCACACAAGACAGGCAAGTGCTCCCCAACTGAGCCACAACTCCAACCCCTGGAGATTCTTAAATAGTGTCTGAGAAGAGGTCCTAAAGCCCCTCAGAGCAGCATGCTGTTGAATAGGGTTGACATGCTCTCCTCCCCAAACATACATTCCAGCCAGCCACCAGGACTCTCTCTAAAGGCTAGACAGAGGAACAAAAGAGCCAACATAAATTACAAAATGACAAATACATTTGACAAATATATTTGAGGAATATGCCATATGCTTCTGTGGATACTGAAAAGAGAAAGACAGGGAAATCTCACAGTCCTTGTCTTCAACAAGCATTGAAGCAATTGCTTTTAATCCACAGACTTGCACTGACACCTCACAGGGGTTTATTCTTGCCCTGTGTGCTGGAAGCACAGAACTTTAATCAGACATGGTCAAAACCTGGTTTCCAGGTCCAGTGAGTCTGAGACATAAGTTAAGCAAAGGGGAAATAACAAGACACCTCAGGACCTGGCTGCATGGAATCATCCAGTGAAAGAAATTAGGCTGAGATGTTGCATTGGGAACACCCACCACCATCAGTCATCAACCTGTTTGAAGCTCCTGTCTGTTTCCTCCATAATGAAGCTCCAGGGAAGTTCTGCTTCCTCCAGGTTCCTTGAATCAGATGCTGAATTGTTGCCTAGGGAAAGTCTCTTCAACCCAGTAAATCCCACTTAGTGAGTAAAAGTTTGGATTATTTTAAATGTCTTGTGGAGAACCTGGTCCTGGATTTCCTCAACAGCAAGGTGCTATTACCCTCTGCTCTGTCTCTATGACAGACATGGTTCTCCATGAGGAGTGTGAATATATGGGTGGGGAGACGAGTGGCTGCTACTGTTTTGCTTTTTGTTTTCTTAGGTGCAGAGTAAAATAAAATCTATATCTCAGCTCATGGCACATCACCCATTCTTATAAGACATCACTGATTTTATTGCCTTTTATTTGCTCAAATCTCCATTCCTTTTCTCTCTCTCCACACATGGTGGCCACTTCAATATATGCATGGATCCTCGAAGAAAATGTATCATTCTGCACTTATGTGTTTTATGTAATTGACCGTATTGGGCTATAGATCTAATTAAGTTTCTTGCTTTGTGCATGAACCCTCACATTTATTTTCCATTTTCCTTGCCGTGTGATCCTTATCCTTGCTTCTCTTATCTCTTTCCAATCCACTCTTCACAAATTGAGTAATTTTCTTAAAGCTTAAATTGAACTTCTCATTTCACTGCTTCAACCATGACATCACACTTACCATCTCACTCAGGCAGAAAATGAAAACAGCTTACAAATCTTTACCTGGTCTTTCTCCTGCACATATTTACAATCTCAACCAATATCATTCTCTTTTCTTAGTTCCCAGTACTTCAGCCATATTGGCTTTATTTCAGTCCTCTGGATTCACAAACTTCTTTATCATCTTGGGCTATTGCTTTTGCTTATTCCCATGCCAAAAAGCTCCCTCCTCAACACTAAATGGCTTTCTGTTTCTCAGCCTTTGAGTTTCAGCTCAAATATGTACATTGATACAAACATTTGGAATAACTTCAGCAATACTAGTCATCTTGGGTCAGGTTCCCTAGGACCAGAGCAACTCATGGGATGGAGAAAATGGGCATTAAATAAACACATTCAGAAAAAGATGCAGATAAGCAGGATGCAGGTTCAGTACATCAACTTCACCCTGGTCTTGAGTGGGCCTCTGGAACATGAATTGCTCCCATAGAGTCAGTCCCACCCAGAGTCAGGAAGCCAGCATTGGACGCTGTGTCTGTCAATTCTTGGTCACTGGGTGCCTGCATCCTACCTCTCAGAGAGTGGGAGCTGGGAAGGTTATATAACCTCTCTGACCAACAGGAGAAATTATGAGCCTTTAGCAGCCAACAATCACAGCAGCTGATGGGTGGGTGAGATGGTGAACCAGTCAGTGAAAGGTACCAGCAGCATCTTGGAGTAAGAGCTGAGGTGCATATGGTCTTCATCTCAATGATCCATTATTACCTATGTACCCTGTAAAGCCTTCATTCATGTGCCTGAAGAAAAGTGTGTAAGAGAAATCATTTTAGATTTGTTGAAAATGGTGAAAAATGAGAAATTACTGATTAAGGCTTTCTTCTTCTCTAATGCATTCATTTAGTGCCATGAATTTCCCTCTCATCACCATTTTGGCTATGTCTTACAAATTTGGGTATGTTGTGTTTTATTTTTAATTCAGTTCAATGCATTTTTATTACACTTGTAACTTCTTTGTGGTTTATTAATGGAGTGTGCTTTATTTAGGAGTGCTTTCAAGTGTCTGGAAATTTTCCTCTTATCTTTGTATGTTGGGGTGAACTGGACACTCCCTATGGTCTCTTAAGATGGCTCCTGGTGGTATGCCAGTTCTGCTGTTGCCACGGGATAAACAAGTGTATCTTTGTGAAAGTTATTCCTATTGGTTGGTTGTAAACTGGCCATACGTGTGTCCGGTTCGTGCTTTAAGCCTTTGTCTATGCTTGCCCATGCATGCTTCATGTGAAAGTTCTGTGATTGGTCAACTAAGGGTATAAAAAAGAGAGAGAGAGAGAGGAGAGGGAGGAGAGAAAGAAACGCACATGCAAAATAAAGAGCTGCATACACATTCCTGGGATCACGTCTTTGTTGCGGGTGACAAGACGACGATAAGTGGTGCCGAAACTCGGGATGTCTTGCAGGGTAACTGAATGAAAACTGGTAAATAAAATTAAGTTAAAAGTTTGCTGAAGGGCAACTAAGGTTTGCGGGAAGCGACGAGGTCAAGGTCCATGGTAAAGTGGCGAGAAAAGTCAAGTTCCATGGTAAAGTGGCGAGAAAAGTTAAGGTCCACAGTAAAGTGGCGAGAAAAATCAAGGTCCACGGTAAAGTGGCGAGAAAAACTTTTACAAGTAAACAGTAAAATCCAGCTTTTCTGTTTTCGTTTTTAGATCATAGGAGTTATTGTATAGTTGCAATTATGGGCTCAGAAATTTCCAAGGTTCGCATGGAGAGCCCGTTAAGAGCTCTTCTCAAAGCGGGTGGAACTCCTTTAAAAGCATAGACTGCCCGAGCATTTTTGAAGACAATAACACCAAGCCCCCTGGTTTTTAGATGAGGGCCTATTAAATGTTCCACAATGGGAGCATTTAGGAGAAGATTTGCAAAAAGCTAATGCTCAATAAAAAATCATCTACAAAAACAAAAAGGGAGAGTAGGAGTATCCTTCAGATCTCCTAAAGATAAACTTAATTTGATCCTCTTTATTTTAAATTTTTTAACCTTGGATGATGACGGGCGCTCAGTTGCTGATCGTCACTGTGCACCTACCATACCTCTTAAGCACATGGTTAAATGGAAAGATGTCTTAACAGGTTGTTGGAAAGGACCAGATCCAGTTTTACGCTGGGCCCGAGGGTCTGTCTGCTTGTTTCCACAGGATTAACAGGCACCAATTTGGGTCCCGGAGAGGCTCACCCGTCTTGTTCCATCTCCCCAAGAAGACAAGATCAAAGATGATGATCCTATTCTTGCACCTGCTCCACATAACTCAGGGACTGAGCAACCCAGTGCCAGGATGGACAATGGAAGAAACTAACCTCTGGGCTATAGTACGGGCATGGCCTTATCCTATGAACCTATCAAATGAGTCTTCCATGCTTCTTTTTATATTTTCCACTAACAGAACTACGGGTTCACTTACCCTGCCTTTTGATCCTTCTGAAGAGTAACAATTTCTCACAGCTACTCTTACCAAGCAGTTTATGCTTTTACAATAGTTACAATTTTTCTTCTGGTTCCGAACCCCCTTGCATTGTGCTAGGGAATCAGAACCTTAGGAATTTTTGATAAAGGATAAGAATATTACTGTTGTGACACAGGGCACTGTGCCTCGTATGTTCCCAAAAAATAATGATTCTGTCCCATTACAACCTAATGTTTTCCCACGCTGCAAATCAGAATTGGTTTGGCCACCGTCTCCCACAGGTTGTCAAAGCAGCCCGCTGTCTTTGTTACTCCCGACCACAGCTTTACCTTCTCTCCAAAATTTGCTACCTATGAGAATAGTCGTATGAAGGGACTTAACTTTTCTTTTCAAAATCCTCTCATGTCGTCTGTCGCTAATCCATCTGATATATGGCTGTTATGTAATCGCAAAACTACCTGTACTCAAATTAGTGCTATGGCCATGATTAATGGTGAGAGTATAAAAAACTGTAGTTATTCTTATGGGGGAGGAACATTTGAATCTAATGTTACTATTAACACCTGTAGCATCAATATTACCTTTAGGCCTACACCTGTGCGTCTCTACCCCCCATTCCTTTTTCTACTATTTAATCAGACAAGTGTAACCAATATTTCCCTCAATTGTTCTGTGTCTGGTTCTTGTGTAATGTCTACCTGCTGGAATGGTACAAGGCATGCTGGAGCTGTTCTCCTTCATGTCCCTACCTACATCCCCATGCCTGTACATGTAAATACGGGAGACCTAAGTGTATTCATCAGTACCAGAGGTGACTTTGGGATCACAGCGACCATCATAGCTGCCATTGTGGTCTCAGCTGCAGCAGCTGCCGTGGCTGGGGCCGCCCTTGCTGTGTCTATTCCTGCAGCTCAAGCTTTGAACAGTGTAACTTCCACTACTGCTCGGGCTTTGAGTGCTCGGTCTGGCATCAAAGAACATCTGTATGTTAAACCAATGCGTCGATTTATTACAGATCAAGTGGACATCTTAGGACAATTGGTCTTCTCCAGTTGTATTCAAGCTTTACCAGGACTCTGCATCACGTCTGCCATATACTCTAACTTTTCAAATATTGATTATCAATGCTACTAAAGCACAGCCTCTTTCAACCAGACAGATGTTTAAAATGTTCCAATCTTTTCTAACTTTTGGAAAACAGTGGTTCGGGTTCTTTGCAATGCTGCTTCTCTTGATAATAGCAATATTGTTTTTGCTCCGTTGGGTAATTGCCTTACATAAGGCTCAAATAATAGATCGACAAGCCGTTCATCAGGCCTTGTCTGCCATAGAGTCAGGCAGCTCCTCTGCTATATGGCTTAGTATGCTGGACCAGTAGTCAAAGACGGGTAATGAAGTGGTGATCTTGTATCAACCTAAGACAGAAGGTGCATCAAGCTATGCATTCTTTGAGGACGGGTAAGAACAAGTATTGACCACTCAACCTAAGACAGGCAAAGTCCCTGCCATTCTTTTATAAAAGAAAAAAGGGGGAGCTGTTGGGGTGGTCTGGACACTCCCTATGGTCTCTTAAGATGGCGCCTGGAGGTATGCCAGTTCTGCTGTTGCCACGGAGTAAACAAGCGTATCTTTGCGAAAGTTATTCCTATTGGTTGGTTGGAAACTGGCCACACGTGTGTCCGGTTCATGCTTTAAGCCTTTGTCTATGCTTGCCCATGCATGCTTCACGTGAAAGTTCTGTGATTGGTCAACTGAGGGTATAGAAAAGAAAGAGAGAGAGGGGAGAGGGAGGAGAGAAAGAAACGCGCGCACAAAATAAAGAGCTGCATACACATTTCTGGGATTGCGTCTTTGTATTATTGGTTTCTGTTTGAATTTCATTGTGTTAAGAGAACACTGTGTGTATTTCAATTATGTTAAATTATGTTGAGGTGTTTTATGCCAGGATATGGTCTATATTGGTGTATGTTCTATGGACACTTGAGAGTATACTTGTTCTGCTCTTATCATAGGAAGTGGTCCATAAATGTCAAGTAGATGGATCCTGTTGCTCACTGCTGTCTAGTTGTTCAATCAACTGTTGAAAGGGGAACCACAGATTCTCAAACTATAATTGTGGATTTGTCCATGTATACCTTCAGTTCTCTCAGTTCTTTTCCAAATATTTTGCTTCTCAGTTGAATGGGCACACATTTCAGATTGCTATGTCTTTGTAATAGATTGAACTTTTTATTATTGTGAAATATCCCTCTCTGTCTCTGGTAATTTCCTTTCCTTATATGAAATTGATATATCCACTCCTCTTTCTTTTCATTAATATTTGCAAGTCTTTTTCAATGCTACTACTTTACACCTGCCTAAGGTGTTACACTTTAATATTTGAAGAGAGTTCCTTGTGGACAGCATACAGTTGAATGATGTTCATTTCAAAGCCACTCTGCCAATCACTGTCTTTTAATTTGTGTATTCAGACCATTTATATTTATGTAGCTGTTGGAATGTTCGGACATAACATTTGCCAGTTTATTTCTGTTTGTGTTTGTCTTCTCCATTTTTCATTCCTGATCTCTTCTTCCCATCTTTTGTGAGTTCCCATCAACTGTTTAAATTATCTAGAGTGTTTTTGGTATACCCTTTTGTATAGCTTGTTAAGTGGTTTCTCTGGGCATTCACATTATATAAAACTTATCACATTCTAATGTTTTCATCATTTTGGCAGTTCAAACAAAATATACAAATATTATCCCCCTTTAAGGAATTCATTAAAATAGAAATTGTGATTACCCTCTGAACATTTTATCCTCCTAATGAAGTAGACCTATAGGAAAAGGTAGGTGTTACTTTTCTAACAAGGATAATGGGTATTAATTTTCATGAAAGTTTGTGGTTACTTCTACACAATTAGGGCATTCACTTGGATATCTCTTAGTATTTCCATGAATAGAAATAAATATCAATGGGAAAGTTTAGTCCTTATAACACAAAAAGATCAGGATAACTGAGAGCTGTGTGGATGAAGACCAAAGATTTTATACCAGATCTGCCAAAGTGACAGCCTAGGTAAGGGAAATTTAGAATGGGGAGTAGAGAGTGGAGATGACCTTCAGTTATACCCTTGGAACAACCTACAGAATTGGAGACTGTATCTTGTTTCACTACATTTATACTCAAATCTTTCCAACTCATAACTAACTGGTCACCACCTTAAAGGGAATTCTTAATTATGGGATGTATTCCCAATCTATTTGGGAAGGACTGACACTGAATTCATTTTAACAACAACAATAACAACAAACAGAGGCCCCATATTAAGGGTGAAAACTGGATAAAGCAGGAAACTACAAATGGATCTGAATGACAGAAGGCATGCATTGTATTGACAGAAGGCATTGGATTGCAACCTTGTGCACCTCTCCAGGCAGTCTCCTTCTTTCTGAAGGCATCACCTGACTCCTGAGCCATGGCACTACAACTGACTGCATCACCCCTATTGGTGGGGGCAGGGGTCGCTACTCTGCATAAGGAAGATCAAATGTGTGAGGGCTCCATGACCATCTGTGCCAAATGCTCCAACATGGCTAGAATCCACTTGAAGCCTAGACCTGCCTGGATGCCAATCACACATACTCACATAACATTCATAATCAGCCATGATATGATAATAGATAAAGTTAGAGAATGACTACATTCCAATTCCCAAAATAGTGAAACTAATTTCATTGTATCTTCTCATAAATATTTTTTACTGAAAAGTGCATATATCACTCCTGTTATTGTTGAAACCTTTGTTTTGATAGCTGAAAATAGTTGTGATGGCTCATAATCTTGAGACAATAAGTTTATATACAATTTCCTATTTTGTAGGGAAAATACACTCATGCACTTGAAGTTTAAGTCTTTGCCACCTAGTATTGAACTTATTTGTTAATGACTTTATCTTTAACTCATTTTGCATGACTTTACTGATAAAGCTTTGATAAATTGGCATAAGAATTCATAGAATCTTGAATATTACAAAGACATTTCTCCTTTCAAAAAGGTACCAATAAGTACAGCCATTCATGTCTTAATGACAGGGACACATTCCAAGGAATGTCATTAGACAATTTCAACATTGTGTGAACAATCAAGATGGTGCAGATCAATCAATCAACATGGCCCATTTTTTTTAGATTTTTGTACTAGGGATTTTGTTTTTTGCTTTCTGTTTTGTTTTTGTTTTTGGTAATACTGAGCAACATCCAAGTGTTTTAATATTTTTTGATACAGGGTCTTGCTAAATTGCAGAGGCTGGGAGAGAGAACTTGGGATCCTCCTGCCACAGGCTCCTAGGTTGCTAAGTTACAGGCATGTGCCACAACACCCAGCTTCAACATGGCCCCTCAATACAGTCAAGAGATTCAATAAGCAAGGCATGCAAGGTTGCCCCCAGCACAACACTGCATACAGTTTTATGGTAAATCCTTTTTTTAATAAATAGAAGGCATACACTCTAAAAAAATGAAAAACTATAATATAGTAAAAACATTAACAGTAACCTCTTCTTTCCTTGTCACTATTAAGTACGCTACACACTTATACCACTGGCAGTGCATTAGGAATGCACTGTGCTCTGACATTAGGACACAAGGACACTAGGCAATGGGGATTTTTTCAGCTCCACTGTAATCTTATGGGGCCAATGTCATGCATGCAGCTTGTTATCGACAGAACTATCATTCTGTGGTGCACGACTATAAAATCAATGAGCAAATAAGGAAGTCATAAAAGATTAACTT
>JAJEJO010031066.1:0-10569 GCA_020662805.1 Glaucomys volans
TCATCTACTGAAGGGCATCTAGGTTGATTCCATAATCTAGCTATTGTGAATTGAGCAGCTATGAACATTGATGTGGCTGCATCACTGTAGCAATCTGATTTTAAGTCCTTTGGGTATAAGCCAAGGAATGGGATAGCAGGGTCAAATGGTGGATCCATTCCAAGTTTTCTAAGGAATCTCCACACTGCTTTCCAGAGTGGCTGCACCAACTTGCACTCCCACCAGCAATGTATGTAGCAGGATATAAAATTAATGCTCATAAATCTAATGCATTTTTATTCATAAGTGATGCATCCTCTGAGAGAGAAATTAGGAAAACTACCCCATTCACATTAACCTCAAAAAAATAAAATACTTGGGAATCAATCTAACAAAAGATGTGAAAGACCTCTACACTGAGAACTACAGAACACTAAAGAAAGAAGTTAAAGAGCATCTGAGAAGATGGAAAGATCTCCCATGTTCTTGGATAGGCAGAATTAATATTGTCAAAATGGCCACACTTCCAAAAATGCTATACAAATTCAATGCAATTCCAATTAAAATCCCAATGATGGACCTCATAGAAATAGAGCAAGCAATCATGAAATTCATATGGAGGAATAAGAGACCCAGAATTGCTAAAGCAATCCTTAGCAAGAAGAGCGAAGCAGGGGGTTTCACAATACTAGAACTCCAACTATACTACAGAGCAATAGTGACAAAAACAGCATGGTATTGGTACCAAAATAGACAGGTAGATCAATGGTACAGAATAGAGGACACAGAGACAAACCCAAATAAGTACAGGTATCTCATACTTGACAAAGGAGGCAAAAACATGCAATGGAGAAAAGACAGTCTCTTCAACAAATGGTGTTGGGAAAACTGGAAATCCATATGCAGCAAAATGATACTAAACCCATATCTCTCACCCTGTACAAAACTCAACTCAAAGTGGATCAAGGACCTAGAAATCAGACCAGAGACTCTGCACCTAATAGAAGAGAAAATGGGTCCAAATCTTCATCATGTTGGCCTAGGACCAGATTTCCTTAACATGACTCCCAAAGCGCAAGAAATAAAAGCACGAATAAGTGATTGGGATAGAGTCAAACTAAAAAGCTTCTTCTCAGCAAAGGAAACAATCAGCAATGTGAAGAGAGAGCCTTCAGAGTGGGAGAAAATCTTTGCCACACACACTTCAGACAGAGCACTAATCTCCAGAATCTACCAAGTATTATTTATTTATTTTTCAGTTTGTGCCTTACAATGGTGTTGTGCATGTTCTTTTTGATATGGTCTTAAAGTTCAACATGTAGTTGCTATTTGCCCAGACAAGACGGCAAGTCATTCTGCCTTAGCACTTGCACTCAAAATGGAATAGCTCAGAGAAAACTTGATAAAATGGACCAACTCAGGGCTACTCACAGCCTGAAAGCAGCTATTCTATACAACATGGAGTAGCTCAGAGTAGGGCACAGCCTGTCTCTTCATGCTGAAGTTATAACTGGTGAGCCTTATTTACATATTGCACCCTACATAAATATCTTTCAAAAGTCATATGGGACACACCACACTTCACTGGGCAGAGCTGTTCCACACATTGAAAAACATACAGCATCCTTGTCCCTGACCACTAAACACTAAAAACCAGTTTTTCCCTACAGGAATCATTGCAGTGCTTCTACTGAGTTCCAAGGTGCCCCCTGGAAGGCAGTGCTATCCCCACACTGGGAATCACTGCTTTAGGTTAAGGTGCAACTTCAGATTCAGCTTCTTACTGAAGCTTAGTTAAAATCTACTTATCTAAATTATTAGGAAACTACAATGTCTCTCAGAAACCCCTTAGACCAGACACTCACCACATATGTCACTTAAAAGGAGGAGAAAAGAGGAGAAGGAAGGGAGGTGCCTGGGCATGGGACTCCTCCCCACAGCAGGGACTCCAACATCAGCACAGAACCAGGAGGCCTGTGCTGTGTGGATGCAGCTCCTGCCATTTCTTAGGATGTGATTGGAGAGCAGGCATTGCCCTGATGATTATTTATTTGTGGAGTGCCTGCAGGGTACAGGAAGCAAACAGTGCACAGCAGACAGGCACAAATGAGCTTTTTGGGGACAGTCCTCCTCACTGCAGCTCCCACACCCAGAGATTTGCCTTCTGTTACAACATTGTGACAGGTTTCTTTCCTGCCTGGTGATTGAGCACTGTAGAGTGACTATGAATGATCAAAGAATAATTTTATGACTTGCATAAAGGCTTTGTGTGGGAAGGGTAGTATAGTTATTACATTTAATTATTCAATGTGGAAAGTTAATCACTCTGTGTAAAAAGGCCTGGAGGGAAAGTACACTGTGTTTCCCTGATTTTGTCTCTGCCTCTTGGAAAGAAACTGGAAAACACAGGGTATAGCAGGGAAAAGAAGAATTCCCAAGTCTCCAGGATACTATGAAATTAGCCCTTTCAAACCAGAGGCACTGCCAGGACACCTTGCCACTGCACTGGATCTGACTGTTTTAGGGGCAGGAAGGGTCTTCTGTGATGTGAGGGGCTTCCAGGCAGTGCAGAAAGACAGCCAGCAAAGCCATGACCAAGCGGCTTCGCAGGGATGATGCAAACATCCACAGTAATAGTAACAATGGCAGCAGACAGAAGGCACTGAGTACTTCCCCAGTGCCAGAACCTGCAGGTGCTTTTCACATATGAACTCACAGGATTCTGTTCCTGTTTTTTAGTAAGGAAGCTGTGGCATAGAGAGGTTAGGTAACATGCCTGTGCTACTCAAGGTTCATTCCTTGAAGTGAGATCAGTCAATCATTTCATTCACATCTTATTCACAGCAAGAGTGTAAATCACTGGCTCTAATAACTTCAGTTGGATAATATTTGCCCCTTAGAAAGGGAGCAACTGGTGAGGTCAGAGAGGACATAGGATGGGGAACAAGGGAATGAAAAAGATGGGTAGTGGGAACTATTAAAAGTGTCAAACAGGAAGGGACCTGTTTGATCTGGGTTTGGAATGCTCCCTCCAAGGCCTAAGTCAGCTGGACTGGACCATTTACAAGGATACCACAGGTCCAAGTTCATTCCCATAATGAAGGGGTGAGCCTGTTCCACCCATTCCCATTACTCCCTGTTCCCTGCTTTCCCTTCTTCAAAGATTACATGGTGTCATACATTTGAACTTGAAGTTGCCTGATTACATAGCAACGTGTCTGCCCTGGTCCAGGGATACATCCATTCAATATCGTAGTCCAGGAGAAGTCCTTTGCAGAAATTAGTTAATTTATTACAGCATGAGTAATGAGAAGCAGCCACTGAGATCCCCCAATCTTCCCAGCTACACTGATGCAGAGAAATAACTTCTCGAGGTTCCCAAAGGGATCTTGGCTCATACCCCCACCCAGGTTTTATCTGCTCCAGTGGGCAGGCCTCCATGCTTCAGGAGGCCTGAAAGTAAGGAATGGTGAGATAAATAAATGAATGTGTGAATAAATAAGTGAGGTCCTTCAAAACTGTTGCACAGTAGGAAAAAACTTATTCCTGAAAAAATGGGTGAACCAAATTTACCCAGTTAAGTGTACAGTGCTGAGGGTATAACTCAAAGTTATGACACTCACCTAGCATACCCAAGCATCAATCTTTTGGATGGATTTCCAGAATCACACACACACACAAAGTGCATTTATCAAAGTCATGAGTGCAACCCTACTTTTTGTCCCAAATTCCCCAAACTGCCTCTCTTGCAGAATGTTCCTCCAGATACTTCACAGACTGAAATGAAGGACCCTGGATGGGCAGCCAGAAATATTATCTTTGTAAGCTAGTCAGATATTCTTTCTATATTGTAGTTGATGAAATAACTCAGAAAAGTTAAATGATAAATTTTGAGGTGATAAAGAAAGAGCAAGGGCCCAGCAGAATTGGGAAGACACAAAACATCCCATACTCTCCTATTACCTTGGTCTTGTGTCTCTGGGCCCAGTGTTTGCTCTTCACAAAGAGAAATTGCTGCAGGGACAGTGCCCCATCTTATTTAAAATCAGGATAGGAGTCAGGCATCACAGCACATACCTGTAATCCCAGTGAATGGGAAGGCTGGGGCAGGAGGATTCCATGTTCAAGTCCAACTTGGGCAACTTAGACCCTGTCTCAAAACAAAAAATAAAAATGGTTGGGGTATGGCTCATCAGTAGAGCACTCCTAAGTTCAATCACAAAAAAAAAATTAATTTTTCAAAAATTCTGGATAAGGTAGGGAGTAGGACTTGAAGGCTGGGTAAGGTGGAAAAGTGACTGGCTACTGGGGTCAGAGCTGCCTTGGTAGATGAGAAAGCAGAAGGCAAAGAGGAAGTCCCCCTTTTCTCCTCTCTACCCACTTAAGCTAGAGCCCAAGGTTCACATCCCTTCAGGTCCAGTCTTCTTGACTCTATATAATTGGGAACTGGATTTTATACCACAGATTTTAAAACTTTTTTTTATAATTCAAGACTGTCAGAATTGGAAGGGATCCTGGAGGTCACTAGTACCATCCCTCCTTCTTTACAGGTCAAATTCTGAAGCCCCCCAAAACTGAAATTATCACATAGCCAGGTTGAAGCAGTACAAGAGCTAGAATAAAAATCTCAACTCCCAAATTCAGTGTTCTTTGCATTATACCACACTGCCTCCCAATCTGGCAAATTCTTACATTTTTCTTTCATCATTAGTTCTATTGAGGTTTGGCATGTTTTGGGTACTGCAGGCTGTCACAGTCACAGTGCACTTGTGATTCCTGAGCACTGTACTTCCTTGGAATAGGGTCCTGAGCTCTTGGAATGAGGGGAGCTCTCTCTACTACAGGCCTCAGTTGGGAGGTACATACTGCAGCTTCCTCATCAGACCTCAAGGTGGACCCACTTCCCTAGCCCAAGGACTCCCCAGAAGGACAAGCCTCTGACTTTGTGTTCCTTGTTGTTGAAACCATTAGGAATTTGGGAATGGGCTGCCCATGACCAAAATGTGAATTTCCAGTGAGTTTGGCCTCCCAGAGTTTTTAAGACAGTATAAAAATCTTGAGAACAGAGGTAATGGATGGCAGCAGGCTAGGCACTGCCATTCTTTTACTCTCCTTCATGAATATTCTTTTCAAACCCCAAATAAGTATTCTACCACTTTTTCTACATTGTCTATTCAAAAACAGTAGGCAAATTGGGGCAATTGATTATAATCACTTAAGTCCACCAATAAAATTCAGGTGAGCCAGGCAGAGAACAGGTTAGGAATGGTTCTCCTACCCCTTGAAAGGCAAGAAGAGGCCTTAGGACAGGAGTGGATGTCTTCTCTATGGCAGCCCCAAGGATTCAAGGCCCCAAGGCTTCCAAAGTGTGGTCCCCAGCTCTGCATCATCTTAGGCACCTGCTAGAGGTATAATTTTGAGGGCACATCCTGGGCTTGCTGGACATATCAGAAACTGGGGTTGGACCCATTTTGATAAGCCCTCCAGTGATCCTGATGCAGCTGGAGTACTGAATGCCATGATCTCGTAAGTGCCACTACAGCAATTCCTACCATGACTGGAGTAATGAGTTCACAGAAATTGATAAAGAAGTGGGGTCCTTGCCATGATTAACCTGATCATGTGGTTCAGAAGTCTTTGGAGATGGTTTGTGGGAGGAATTCAGAAAGGTTTAGAGGTACAGATGGGGAAAACTTCAGCATGTTATAAGAGGAGCTTAGTGGACAATTCTGGTTGGAGTTCAGAATTCTAGAATGCTGATAGGAATGCAGACTATATTCTTGGTGTTTCCCTCTGGAGGGAATTAAGGACTCTATTGGGAATTGAACTAGAGCCATTTGTTACTTTCTGGCAGAGGAAATTCAAGGCTGCACAGCATTCAGGAGGTGGCATAGATATTGCTATCTTAGCAGGTTTACTGTGAGAATAAGGAGCAGAAAGGAGAGCTGAATGATTGTTAAAACTTTTTCCAGAAAAGTTCATGAAAACTGGGGCCAATAAAGTTGTGATTATAGCCACTAAAGAGATACTAAGTACTTCGTACAGAGATGAAAGGAAAAAAAATGGCTTGAGGGCATCTCAGAAAACTTCAAGACCATACTCAGTGAAGGCTCAAGGATGTAGAAGGGAAAATTCCTTTGAGAAGATTGTGGGGCATCTTTCTCATACAAGAGGTATGGAAGTTGTATCACCATGCTCAGCTGCACAGGCCCCCCCATGATTTCAGGAGACTCAGCTACTGTGCAATTTGGCAGCAGATATTAGAGTCATGCACACGGTGCTGATTCTGTAGGAATGCAGGATGCTGAGGTTAAGGGGGACATGAAGGCTTCTACAGAGATTTCAGGCAAAGTGTACCAAGGTCAGAATTCCTGCAGGCTTCCCCTGAGGCCAATGCTGGAAATGGAGACCCCAGGAATTAAGACATGTCAGTAATGTGGACTGTCTGCTGAGAGAGTCAGGTTAAAAGAGAGCCCGTGTGCACCACAAGCAGCAAGGCCAAAGGAGTGAAATTGCCCATGCTGTTTACAGAGTATACCTCACCACCATGTGTCATGCTGTTTGTGGAGGTATAGGATTTATTTGTCCAGTTGGGTTTCTGTATTGTTTTGGTCCCATCCCTCATTTCTATGGTCCTATTCCTCTCTTTTGGAATGGGAATGTTTACTCTATGCCATTGTATACTGGGAATATGTAACTTGCTTTTGGTTTTATAGGAGCTCAGAGCCAAGAATTTGCCTTGAGTCTCAGATGAGACTTTGGATTGGTTTGTGGGGTAATGCTGAAACTGTTAAGACTCTGAGACTATTGGAGGTGACCTAAATACATTTTGAATTATAAGATGGACATAAACTGTTAAGGTCTAGAGGTAGGTTGTTATGGTTTGAATATGAGATATCCCCCCCAAAAGTTTCTGCTACAATGCAGGAATATTCAAAGATGAAATGACTGCATTGTGACAGTTATAACCCAGTCAGTCCATCCTAACTTGAATGGATATCTGTAGGCATGTGCAGCATGACTGAAGGAGGTGGGTTACTGGGGGCATGCCCTGGAAGAGTTCATCTTCCCTGCATCTTCCACCTCTTTCTGCTTCCTGGTTGCCAAGAATTGAGCAGCACTACTTCACCAGATTCTTCCACCTACCATGTGTTGCCTCACATTATGCCCAGAGCCTAAGTTGCCTATCTGTGGACTGAGACATTGGAAGCCATGAGCCCCAGATAAACTTCCTCCTCTAAGTTGTACTTCTCAGATATTTTGATCACAGTGATGAAAAGCTGAATAATATACCATAATACCTAGTGACATTATTCAAACATCTGTATGAGTATTTAAAAAGTATTTTGGGTAAAGGCCAAGGAGTGGGATAGCTGAGTCAAATGGTGGATCCATTCCAAGTTTTCTAAGGAATCTCCACACCACTTTCCAGAGTGGCTGCACCACCTTGCAATTGTAGCATAAGAATGGTAAAGAAGAGAACACAGCAATAAACAGTGAGATGAAACCAGGATAGAAGCAATCTTTGCTGAATTGGCATTTTCTCAGTGAGGCCTCTCTTAATTAATATAAGAACATCAAACATGTAGATTTTCCTGTCTTACCTTTTTTTTCACAGTATATGTACCTACCAAACATACTATATATCTTAATTGTTTGTCTACTTCCATTAGAATTTAAATTCCTTTGGGTCAAGGATTTTTTTATTTGCATCAATCTAGAATAGAGCATGGTGTGTAATAAGCACTCAATATATTGTTGAATGATGAATAATTGCTTGGTACAAAATCAGGTAGAATAAAAAGTTAAAATGTAGAGATAAATGCTAGGATGGGCAAATTTTTTTTTTCAGTACTGGAGAGTGAACTCAGGGCCACATGCATGCTAGAAAAGCACTCTACCTCTGAGCAACACCCCCAGTCCAGGCATCTTTATTGCTGACACAATTCAAGTTGTCCTCCAGTGCATGCATCTATTAGATTCTAATATTCATATCTATGAATATTACAAATCTATTTACTCTTTCATTCAGTAGTCCCAGTTCAGGGGATTCAGTCCATAGAAAAACCTCTACATTTCACACATGGAGAGTGTTATGCACCATAACCTTCTTTAGAGCAAATGTTAGAAACAACCCAATTTCCTCATGTATCTGTCTGGTTAAATGAAAGATGACCATCCACATGATGAAAAGCAGTGAAGTTGAGAAAAAAAGATTGTTCACCAAGCTGAACCACTGCTAGTCTGTGAAGTCACATGACCAGTGCACTGTCAATGCCTGGATCAACCCAGGATCCCCACCCCGATCAGCCATTTTCCAGAAAGGGGGTCTCTAGTTAATCTCCTCTGGGGACACAACCCTGTTGCCTGGGTGAATGCAAACTCTGCTCTACTGGGTTATCTAGAGAGGGACAACTCACAGGGACTTCTTTGTCTATTAGAGTCCAGGTCAACTTCATTAAGGAACCAAGGGAAAGATTTTCCCACAAGAACATTTCACAGATGGGAAAACCGAGGACCAGTGAGGAGAAAGTCAAGGGGGATCATGAGTAGCAGAGCTGTTCAGAGCTTGAATTCCATATCTGGTCCTCCACACACCCCACCTAGGCTGGTCATAAGCTGCTGGTCTTGAACATGTGCATGACCTTCATCCAAACACCTGCTCCCAGCTGTCAGGCCACATGCCTGCATTCCCTCATTTAACCTTTCCTTAAGTCCACTCATTATGAAGGGGGCCGGTGCATGTTCAGTGCTGTATTTCCAAGCTTCTAGAACAGATCCTGGCACACAGACAGCACTTACTGTTTACTGAATAAATCAATGTGATCCTCCCCAAAGCTCTATAAGTTGGGTGATCTTATATTACACACAAGAAAATGGAGACACAAAGAATTATTGGGATTATCCATCCATGCATCATTTATTCCTCAGGCTCCTGTATTCTCCCTGTTGCATGTTAGAATGCAACCATGAATCCCTGACATGTTCCCTATCCTTGGAACTCACAGCACAACAGGTGAGACAGCATCTCACCCACAGGCCATGGTGAGGTTTTAAGATGCAGCCTCCTCTGGCATAAGATCTAGTACCATCCCAGAACCACAGGTGCCTCCAGCTCCAGAGCCAAACATACCTCCATTCAGCTTTATATTTTCTGGCACCAAACTATAATGAGAATGGGCCCCAGAGAAGGAGTTAATTCTAGATCTGCCCCATCAATACTGTATGAGATAGAGCTGGTTCCAGCACTTTCCCAGACACCATCTTTTGTTCTAATTCCACAGCTAGAGCATCAGTAACTCTAACATCCCCCACAGCACCAGTCCTAGAGCCAGAGTCAGCCAGTGCACCCTTCAGTACCAGCCCCTGAGCTTTCACTAGGGCCAGATCCAGCACCAGAGGCTTATGGCCTTCCCTTTGACAGCAGCCTCTCTGTTTTCTTTTTCTCTTTCATATTCTTTATGATTTATTACATTTATGCTTAAAATTTAAACAAAAATTTTGTCTTCAGTTCATTTAAAATACTTCCAATTGTACTATTCATGGTTATCAACTACATTCAAAAGCTGTGTGCTATCATCAGCTCTATTTCCAGTATCAATTCTGGAAAAATTTGAAAAGTCAGATCCAGCTGCAGAAGCAGTGATAAAACAAACAGCCACATTTCTGTCTAGGGACATTTCTGTCATTAGATGTGGTGCCAACTGTCAGCAGTGTTATAGCAACAGAAAACTGATTAAAATGTTGGTGTTCCCCAGGGAGATTCTCCAGCTCATTCCAGAGAGTCAGCCCCACCCCAATCCCAAATCCCCTCGCTATAGCCCACCCCAATCCCAAATCCCCTACCTATAGCCCACCCCAATCCCTTCCCACCCTCCCTATAGCCCCACCCTAATCCCTTCCCACATCCTATAAAAGTTGAATGATTGGGATAGAGTCAAACTAAAAAGCTTCTTCTCAGCAAAGGAAACAATCAGCAATGTGAAGAGAGAGCCTTCAGAGTGGGAGAAAATCTTTGCCACACACACATCAGATAGAGCACTAATCTCCAGAATCTACCAAGTACTCAAAACTCTTTACACCAAGAACACCAATAACCCAATCAATAAATGGGCCAAGGAAATGAACAGACACTTTACAGAGGAAGATCTACAAGCAATCAACAGATTTATGAAAAAATGTTCAACATCCCTCGTTATAAGAGAAATGCAAATCAAAACCACCTTAAGATTTCATCTTACCCCAATTAGAATGTCTTTTATCAAGAACAGAGGCAACAACAGGTGTTGGCGAGGATGTGGGGAAAAGGGTACACTCATACATTGCTGGTGGGAGTGCAAGTTGGTGCAGCCACTCTGGAAAGCAGTGTGGAGATTCCTTAGAAAACTTGGAATGGATCCACCATTTGGCCCTGCTATCCCACTCCTTGGCTTATACCCAAAGGACTTAAAATCAGATTACTACAGTGATGCAGCTACACCAATGTTCATAGCTGCTCAATTCACAATAGCTAGATTATAGAATCAACCTAGATGTCCTTCAATAGATGAATGGATAAAGAAACTGTGGTATATATACACAATGGAATAT
>JAJEJO010031075.1:0-135161 GCA_020662805.1 Glaucomys volans
CCCCCCATGTTATGTATCATCATTCACTTATCAGAGAAAACATTCGGCCTTTGGATTTTTGGGCTTGGTTTATTTCACTTAGCACGATATTCTCCAACTGCATCCATTTACCTGCAAATGCCATAATTTTATTCTGATGATGAAACTATTTTTAAAGAAAGTCATTATATTTATGAATTCACCCTGATTATACAATTCACATGTATTAATTATGAAAAAATTGGAAAAATCTGATAATTATAGAGGAATAATGGAATTATTGAATAATTCTAAAATGTGGATACCATTACTACTAATCATAATTTATCACTGTTATTTTACTATTAATCATAGTGCAGGTTAGTGACTAGCATGTCCCAGATCTTCTAGACTGCTGTAGCAACCTTTCCATTCATGTGGATGTTAGGAGAAGTTGCACCTTGGTCAGCAATCCAGAGGCCATTTAAAAGTCGAAGTCTGAAAGTTCTGTGAGCTTTAATAATCATACTGCACTGTTTTAGGATAAACTAGTTTGAGATTTATAATAACCTGGAGCAAAGGAGGGGTTTAGTGAAAATCATAACCTGGTAACAAGGAAAGCCAAAAAGGTTCTGAAAAGAACCAAGATAGAGAGGTTCTCCTTGTCAATCTTTTCTCAGGTAGCGGGGTCTGCCTCTAGTTGAATTAGTTTGGTCAGAGGTCTGCACTCTACTGAGGGATTCTGTTGGAGTGAGGAGGTGCTGGTGCCATTGTGATTATCATGTGTTGGGCTAGGAAAGAGAAAGGAAATGACCAGAAAAGGAGGAGTTGGACTCCTCCTTTATTCATCTATTAAGTGAAATTTAATAGATGTTCACTACAAGAAAAACTCTTCCATGGGGTGAACCTCTAATATAATTGTTGTGATATTTCTGTGCATATATATTTTGGAAGGCCAGTGAAAATATTCTTTCTAGATGGCCATTTACCAAGCTATATTTTTGATTGGATCTGCATTTATTCCACTATAAAGATAACCACACTGAGTTTTCCAACAAAATGTTCCATACGATTTATTATTTTTGACATGAGAGAGAAAATGTGAAATATACTGAAGATGGTGTAGGGAAACAGAAGAGTGAGTTTACATTGCACTGCATCCTCAGGGAGCAAGGAGTTAAAGCATCTGGCCCAGATCCATTGCTCTTCTGATTACTGGGGAGATGCTCCTGGGGAAAGGAACCAGTCAGATGACCTGGTCTAATAATATACACATGCTGATAGCTAAAATATCTGGTAAATAAGATAAGGTGTTTTCTAGGAGGAGAATCCTTATATATGTTCCTGGTTTAAGATTGCTTGTGGTGACCAAATTTAGGATATATGAATTTATGCAACTTGGTTCCCAGGAAAATATCCTATAAGCTAGGTATAAAATGGAGCACAAAATGGAAGTGTTTTACACCCCAAGTACTCCCTGCTGTGTGAAGATGGTGCCACGTGCCTCACTGTAACCTTACTGTTACTCTGGGCTGGACAGCACATGTCCAATATGTGAAGGGAGGACTTGGAACATTGATATTGATTAGGCAAGTCTGATTGAAGTCTGATCTGCTGTGTAGCTCAATCCATAGCAAACACCTGAAAAAATTACATGGTGTTTGTGGGAAGCCATTCTTATTTAGCAGAATCAGACTAGGTTGAGCCATGTGATGCAGAGGCCTGGCTTCTAGGAACTGCTGGGAGGCATGTGGCGCTGCATGGGAGTGGTTCCCTGTCTCCTTCTGGAATTTTCCCCTTAAGAGAATGGCCCCCTAACTCCACCCTGTTCTGTCCATGAGAAGAAGCTCCTCCGGGTCCTTGTCCCCTTTACCTGCCTGTCTATAAATAAAAAAGAGTTGGGCGAGTTGTTGTAAGAGGCCAGAGCTGGTATGACCAGACCTGTCATGCCCCTCTCATTTAAATAGAGTATTGGCTCTTGTGTATTTATTGAGTAGATAAACTTTTTGGGTAACAGATAGAAAAACCACCAACATCCTCCTCTGCCAGTTAACCCTTTTCTCCTCCACGTGGGTCATGGCAGAGAGGACCCCCACAGTATTTCTCTTCTCAAAAATTATCTTCCTTCTGCTGTTGAAGGAGGATATAAAGTTGTATCCTAACCTCAACCCCAGTTGATATCTTGGAGTCCCAATCCCTAGGACCTCAGAATGAGACCACATTTAGAAATAAGACTCCCCACAAGTAATTAACTTCAAATGAGGTCATTAAGGTTGGCCCTAGATTAATATGACTGGTGTTCTTATAAGAGGAGGAACCTTGAACACAGGTACAGAAGGAAGACCATGTGAAGACACCCTTCCATAAGCCCAAGGAGAGCGGCCTCAGAAGAAACCATCCCTGCTGACACCCTTGGACTTCCAGCCTCCAGAATTTTGAGAAAATAGATTTATGTTGTTGAAGTCACCCAGTCTGTGGTGTTACCTATGGTAGTCACAGGAAGCAAGTCAGTTGGGAAAGGGGATGGTATGCTCTTTAACTTTTTGTTCCCTCATGGAATCCATGAGAGATCCATCCAGCCTCACTGGTTTGTGTCTTCCTTCCAGGGTTTTGAAACCTGCAATTCCTTACCTGTGTAGTAGTTACACCATTTTTATAACTTGAGAATTCTTTGGATCACTTCCTCCACTCCAAAGTGGAGGAATTCTTATGAGTAATCTTTTTCTTTCTTGTAACTTTTTCTTACAAACTATAGGCAATTGGACTTCGTACCTATGATGAATGGAGAAAATTATCTAATGACATGTTTGAAGTATGATAAAAATGGGAAAAAAAGGTGCACAATATGTACCTGAAGTTTGAGGGTGTTTGCTTTGCTATGTAACTGTTCATGGAGATTCTCAACAGTTTCACTTGGTTTCATTAGCTTGCCTTTTTTTTTTTTCTAGAACTTTGCAAGTTGCAAGCTTTCTAGCATTCTCAATAGACTCTACCCTGATTACTAAATAGGCAAATAGAGATTCTACTATCATTTTAAATGCAGAAGTTCCCTAGGGTGATTTTCTAGGATTTTGAACTATCTCACTTAATGCTTTAGTTTGGAAAATGTTTATGACTTTTTCTCCAAATGTAGCAGAGGGAGTCACTTTGCTGTTATGTTTACAGGGCATGGGGGACTTTAAATATTGAATTTTTATCTCACTCTTTCTCTGCTTGCTAATTTGCACAATATTTGAGCTATTTGAAAGCATTTTTAGAAATGTTTATTTGAGATGGTTCTCTAATTCTTCAAGCAGTTTGCAATGAAAGTATACCATGCCACACCTTCCCCTGAGAGTTCCCCACTTCCGTTTTCTGGGCCTAGCTGAGTGCAAAATTAAGTAAACTTCAAAGCTCATAGAAAAATCCATACAGCTACCCACTCCCTACTCTTGATTTTATTTTTAAAGAAATAATATGCAATAGATTATGTTTAAAATTTTTTCAAACAGCTGTAGGGAATTCTTCCAATTGACTTGGAGAAGTTCAGTGCAAAAGAGGCAGGAGGAAGTGATTGTGAAAGTGTTTGGTTAGTTTGCCTCCTTTGTGATTCATGTTGCTGAAGGTGATTAGGATATCTTTAAGCTCAAGAGGGCGAGTCTTAAGTACCAAATTCTGAACAGAAGATGGCAGAGATGAAGGAAAGGAGTCAGGCTATTCGTCTCTTTGGAGACAATAGTTGAAAAACCTTTGCAGATTATTTCCTAAGAGAAACTACAAAGGTCTTTATTTCCTATAACAATCTACAAGGTGTGCATGAGGGCAGAAGTGTACTTCTGAGTCCACAAGGTATCTGTGTTCCTGCAAAAGACCCTGACAAATGATGTGAGCTATCACTTCTCATTGCAAGTCACCTCAGGAAGTGTTTACTTGTTGCCTATGAGCTGCTGTGCCAAGGTTAAGTCTGGATAAAGGATAATATCAGGATGAATAAGGATTTTTCTTTCCTATAAAATAATGATTTTATAAAAGAGAAAGCACAGGAGTACAAGTTTCTTTAAATGCTAACTGGTTAAAGATAATGAGTGATTTCTAGTTAGAATGGAAGAAGTAACCAAAGAATAAAGGGAGAAGAGAAGGAAATAAAATTTTGTTTTAATAAAAAATGAAAGATAAATATTATTGGTAAGTGGAAGAGTTTGACACAAGAGAAAGCAAGCAAGACATACATGCTTTAGCTTGAATTATACTGTGTATGTGGGACCCTTCCCAGGAAGGGGGTTTTGAATCTTATGAGGAAATGATAGCATCGCATGCTCCACAGAATGATTGGTAAAATTGCTAAGCCCCAGTTTATGGAGTTTAGTTATGAGGTCAAGGAGCCCTAATGGTGGCTTGTATCTTGTTCAGGCCACAGAGTTGGCTATGTAGGGTAGTCATCTGTGAACTTGATCTGATAAACAGTGCTCTGTTCTTCTGGAGCAGGTAGATGCAATGTGGCACAGAGTTGTAACAGATATATCAAATCCCCCCAACCTTTATGTCATTCTGTTGATGCATAAGAGATGTGTTTATCAAAGAAAGCATGTAGAACATAGAAATGATGTAGAAGTTCTACAGGAAATAGAATTATGTGGGTAAACTTTTTGTCCAAAAAGTCAGCCTCAGACAAGGTAGTAGAATCACTTGCTCAGTTATTGGAACCAACTCATTAAAGGGTGGAGATATTGTTTATTTTTCCACTAATACAACCCTGGTGAATGCACCACCATGCATTATACAAAGTATATTCTCAGTAGAAGTCTGTTCAATAAACACATGAAAGAGGAAAACATTGATGTTGAATAGAAGGCAAGGCCAATGGCGTTGCTGAACAGAATTTAGTTTTGTGACTCATAATTTAAGATCTTAGAATGATAGGTGGGGACATAGAGTTCAAGAGTATATGGATAAATTAGCATCCACATATCAAAGAAAACATTTGGCCTTTGTTTCTTTGGGATTGGCTTATTTTGCTTAGCATAATGTTCTCCAGTTCCATCCATTTACAAGCAAATGCCATAATTTCATTCTTCTTTAAGGCTAAGTAATATTCCATTGTGTATATATACCACAGTTTCTTTATCCATTCATCTGTTGAAAGGCACCTAGGTTGGTTCCATAGTTTAGCTATTGTGAATTGAACTGCTCTAAACATTGATGTGGCTGCATTACTGTAATATGATGATCTTTAAGTCAAATGTTTTCTCTATGAAGATGCTAATTCACAATAAGTGGGGGGAGAATAGAGGTATTTTGGGCTAAGCGGAAGGGAGTGAAGGGAGAGGAGGGGGCATGGGGGTAGAAATGTTAGTAGAATAAATGGGGACATTATTACCCTATATGCATATATGGTTACATGGCCTGTGTAACTCTATATCATGTACAACCAGACAAATGAAAAGTTATATTTCATTTATGCATGGTGTGTCAAAATGAATTCTACTGTTATGTGTAACTAATTTGAACAAATTAAAAAGTATATTAAAAGAAAAATGAAATTATGTGATTTGCAGGAAAATGGACAGAAATAGAGACCATTATTAAGTGGTGAAATAAATCAAACCCAGAAGGCCAAGGGTCATATGTTTCTCTCATATGTGGAAATTACAGAGGAAAGAGGAAAAGAAAGATGGAGAGGGCAGGGATCTCATGAAAATCATAGAGAGATCAGTAGAGCGGAAGGATCAGGGATTGGGAGGAAGGGGAAAGTATTGGAAAGTGATATTGGCCAAATAATATTGTTACACAGTGTGCATATATGATTATGTAACAACAAATCCCATCTTATGTACAACTATAATGCACCAATTAAAAATGTGGAAAGGAAAAAAAGATTATATGGATGAGCTTTAAACCAAATATGAAGCAGAAGACAAATAATCAGACAATTTGGCATATATGATTTTGGAAAATGTAGATAGCAGCAGGATTCTAATAAATGGCAAGAGCTCATGTCATTCCTAATGATCACTAATATTGAGATATGATTCAGACTTGGACGATGGCAATAGTATATCCTTAAAAGGAATAGTCATTTTATGAAAAGAGTCAGAGAAGTAGTTATTTATCAAGGAAATGTAGACCAGCAGGGAAACTCATGATGCCAGATGATAGCTGTTGAAAATAGAAAAGGAAGGCAGAAATGATGTTATTGGGATAGTGTTCTTCAACTTCCAGAACAGAGGAAGAAAGAGATACTATATTTTGACGGAGTCCAAAAGATGATCCTGTCCCCAAACCAAAGCGATGATTGAGGGATTTTAGTTACTGAGGCATCTGCTCAAATCTCAATCTGATAAAAGAGCTAAGTGCTTGCAGATTCATGATGCTCTTTGATAAATTGCTTGCAATCTCCTGAGAGGCCTTCAGGGGAACAGTTACTGTGGATCTGACTCTGATCTTGAGGAGGAGTTCATTGGTGAATGAAAGATTTGGGGGAAGCTACTTTGACAATCATTCTGAGAAGCCTGGAATGGTTTAGCTCTGTGCTGTAGACTTCAAAAAGTCACATTTCAGAACAAAGCAAGGAAAAAAAGGCATGATGTCATGGCATTCTCTATTAAAGGGAGGGTGACAACAGGCTCGAGGTTTTAGAAATATAGTCCTGATTTCACCTATTGCAAACCTTTTCATATAAATAGGGGAGATTCTAATGGAAGTGAAGACTGTAACATAAAGGGATCGCCAGGGACTCAGATTTTTAAGAGATGTAGGTGCTAGAAAAAGGTAGAAGTCAATGAAAAAATATAAAAGAATGGCACACATGTGCAAGAACCATGTCCATAGACTCAACTCTTCTTGGGTTGGCAGAAAGTACCATGGACAATAAAACAGGATTTCTTCAGTGTATTCAGAAAAGTCAAAGAAGAAGGAAGAGGTAGAGTAACATTTGGGAAGAAGATACCCTCCTACACATTACCAAGTAGATTTTCTCGTATCATATTTATTAAAAGTGATCTTCATACTAAAAAGAGTGATGCAAATACTGGAAAGGGACTGTAAACACAAAACCATTACAGAGATGAGAGGGCATGGTTCAGAGTTCAAGTCACAGGAAACAAATGACATCTTGGGGTACTCAGAAAATTCATATGAATTCATTGAACTGCTATTTGTTGCAGAGAAATTATGCAGACTGGGCCAGATGTAGGTGATGTTGGGCATAAAGGTAGGCATTATCTGAAAATGTTTGTTAAAAAAAAGAGTGACCTCTATAAACATAATACTCACTGTGTCAATATTTAGTAATACATATTGTTCATCTAATGCAATTTCCCCTATCCTTTTTTTTGCTGGTAATTTTAACATAATCTGAGTTACATGATTTCAGCCTTTAGTATTTTAGTATTCATCTAAAAATAGAGTTTCTTATACATGACCACAATACAAGCATAATTGACTTATTAAATAGAGATCAATGTTCTACCAAAAGTTGAGAGTGATGACTGGGAAATAGCATGTGTTGACACAAGGTCCCTGTTGAATTGCTTAATTTCTTTCTTTTTTTTTTTCAGTTACTTGCCTAATTTCTTTCTTTGATGGGAGCTCTTGTCTAACTACCGAGGAAACAGCAAAAATGATACTGAATATCTTATCCTCAAATAATTCAACCCTAATTTGTGGACAAGATGTAGACAGACAGGTTGGATTTTACCAATATTTGATTGAAATAATGAATTCTTGTTTAATTGAAAGGATTAATTGAATGGATTCTTGTTTAATCGAAAGGAAGTTTCTTTGCTTAATCTTGTGATGATTGATTCTTTTGATAGGACTTGCAGTAAGATATGGAGGATCTCATCCAAGTTATGGATAACATTATCACTAACTAAAACACTTTACTGGTTGAAGGATGGATTGACTCCAATGTGCTGAAATTTAACAGCACATACATAAATGGTCCTTTATTAGTTTCCAAAATTTCCTCCCTAAGAGATAGGAAGTTTAAGTTGGCAATTAGTACACAATTGTCCAATGTTGTGATGAGGCTTTCAAAGAAAATATGATTTGAGGTTGTGTAAATACAGGTGTCTAGAAAAACAGCGTGTACGGACGGCCCTGTTCCTTCTGTGCCCCAATGGGCAACTTTAAGGGGATTTAGATGCATTGAGTAGTCAGGAGACATAGGAAAGGACTTGATGTGGTGAGGCTGGGTCATCTAAACAATCTGTTGAAAGAACTGGGAATAAATAGCTTCAAGAGGAGAAAACCTGGGTGATGTGGCAACCATCTCCTGACAATGGAAGGTTTGTATGTGAATGAATAGACTTTTTCGTGAAGATTGGAGCATTAGCATTTTAAACAGTAATGGGACTTCTAGAGAAACTGATTTTAGCTCAAGACGTGGAAAAATTTTCTAATAGTCTGCATATCTAAAGTGGAATGTGTATGATTTTATTTATTTTTTAAGTCATTGTGAGTGTTTCAGAACTGAGGCTTGATTTCCCTGGAAGTTGTAGCCGGCATCCAAGCTTTGGATGATTAGGTAACACTTAAAAGTCTTTTTTTTTTTTTTTTTTCTCTTTCATGCCTGAATTTTTAGCATTCTATGAAGCTGTTTTCAGCTTCCTTGACTTCAAAGAGGCCAATTTTCCAGTAATCCAATCCAAAGATAATTATGTTTTAACCCCAAAGGGCTGGTACAACTTAATAGCAATCTTGCTGAGCGTCTTTTCTCCCTAGCTTCCTGCCTGATTCACATTCAGGTTGTTTCGGACTGCTACCCTGTCTTCCTGAAAAATCCCTTCCTCTTCCAAACTTGAAAAATGTCTTGGCACAGGCATCCAGATAACCTGTGGCCTTTAAGTTCTAGTTCTGGTTGATAGACAGGCTCCTGGACATTTCTTTGGCAGGAGTTTGGTGACAGACCCTCATAAGCCTCAGTGAATATTTCAATTCTTCCTCTTGGTTTTTTACGTTTGCCCAACTATAGAATTTTCTAAGAAAACTCATTATCTTTATTTCTAATCTTATAGTATTGTCATAATTTAACTTTGGATATCATAACCTCTACAGAGAAAGTCCTTCTCTCACAAATGAATTTATTTTGAAACCCATTTGGCTTGTGGGAGGGTTTGGGGTAATGGGGGCAGGCTTTAGAAGAGGTGGAATATGAAGACAGAGGTTTGGGGGAATTATGTAAGGGACGGATCGTTTAAAGAATACATATACAAAGAGAATAATGAGAATCCCAGCTCTGGGCTGGATGTCCTTTCATGATATTATCTAAATATGCTCTGATACCACGCAGGAGAATTAATTATTCAATACTCAGACCAAACATTAATACTAAGAAAAGCATAAAGGAAAATAGTGTTTGTATTCTTTTGTGCCGTGGCCTGTGCTAGGTACATTTTGTTACCTCATTCAATTCCTGGAACAACCTTCAGAGGCAGGTGGTATAGGATGCAGGTAAGGAGGTTTAATACTTGCCCAAGCTGACACAGCTACTGAAGTGTGGAACAGCGATTCACGTTTGCAAATGTTCACCTTGACGACCGCATGCCTCTGTTGTGTGGATAAATGTCCGGGAGATCTCACGCTGTACTGTGTAGCAGTGGGCAATGAAACCGTAACAATCTTTACATCATTTTAAGCAACAAATGGTTATTTGCTTTTAAAGGAAGTTTTGCAAGATTAAAATATTGGGTTTTGGAACCCCTGTGAGTTCAAAGCAGACGGTTCACTTTAAGGAGCCACAGGCACATCCAAATTTGTCAACCACCAACACAGATCGAGCAATAGCTCAAAGCATTTTGTAACACATGAAAAAGCAAAAGTTGTTCTTTTATAATTCCATAGCTGCCCCTGGGAGCCTACGAGGTAAATTTGCTCTACTTCAAGTCAAGATTAAATCAATATGGAAAAAGGTTTCTTGACCTCCAAATTTCTTGGGTTCTGTGGGATCTGCCGGGGAGGAATGAATTTCAGGCTCAGGGCTGTGGGAAGCTTTTGGCAGGAGGTGACTGGTTGGTGGAGGACTGTGACAACATTCCCCATCAATTCCCTTATCTCCGGATTACACTGCTTTTTAGAGGCTGTCCCTAGGGTAAATCTCTTCAATTGATTTTGCTGTCAGGAGTCAGTTCAAGTTCACCCGGAAAGGAAGATTAGTACCTCACTGGTTAAGTGCTTTAGCAATTTGCCCTACATGTTAAATTATGGGCTTTATCAGCTCAGAGCTGTTTAATTTCCGGAGCAGGGCGAAAATGATACCGTTTGGGCCAACCGTTGATCTTCACATTTCAGTCATTGGGGAGTTTGGCAGTTTGAACTTCTCTGGAAGTTTAGTTTAGTAAAAATCCTCCAAGTCCTGGGACTGATTTTTCAATATTGCTGGCAGTCCCTGTCCCTCTTGCTAAATTGCTTGGTCACAGTACTATGAATTGCTATGGAGTCTGCTTCTACTGTCTGTTTCAATTTCTTTAAAAAACTGTAAAAATTTGCTGAAAATTATCATGACATCGTTAACGTTAGGTTGGTTCCCAATTGTGCAGTCATGTGATGTGGCTTGCAAATACAGTAAAAACGATAACATTGCACTGATAAGTGATGGAAAAAGCTGTAGCCCAGATCAACATCAAGTAGCTGAAATAAAACACAGGGCTATTCTCCAAATTCCACTATGTCTATTAGACTGGAGGCAATATTTCATCCCCTGTGTAGTCTTTATTATTCCTAGACAATCTTTACTGAAACTTCTAAAAGCAAAAACCTTTCTCTTCTCTTTGTAAGTGATTTCACCCTCCCTGTAGTCTCCCAACAATGTCAGTTACTTGACTAACTGGACTTCTGTTTTTGCAAATGAACAGGAAAGACTTCTAGTGAATTCTACTCTTGGATATTGGAAGAGGCGCGACCTCCTACTGTTACTCTTTTATTTTAAGTATTTTTGTTTTTTAAAAAAATTAGAGGAGGGTTTTTTTTTTCCACAAAATAATTCCTTATCATTTCTCTGAGTAATGGATTTCACTCCCTGATTGTACCTAATCTCCTTGGCTTCTGATCATTTTCTCTTCTCCTATATGGACCTCTACCTGCCATATAGCTGCTCCTGCTTCCTCTGCTTTCCTGCTGGTTGGATGACATTTGAAAGGTGGATGTGGCATGCCTACAGATAGAATATGAGCAACGTGTACATAGACATGTTACATAGCTACGTACATAACTATGTACATAGACACGTACATAACTACGACACATTAGTATCGTAGAGATAACACTTATCTCAGTGTTGAGGGTGCAGAAAAGAATTCCTGAAAGAAGTGTTTTGCAAACTGTGACCCAAAGGATGAATGTAAAAGTGTTACCCAGGTAGAGAACAAGGGCAGGGACAGAAATGCTAAAAGAAGAGAGCCTGATATGAAGGGGGACTGCAAGTGCTTCAGTACAGATGTAGCATCAGGTAAAGAGGGGAAGGAGGAATTGGCAGGTTAAAGTCAGAGGGTCCAGTTTATGAAGTGCTGTTTCCAGTTGTAGTTTATTTTACTAAGGAGTTTCTATTTATTCTTAAAGAAGGAAAGGGATAATTTCCTGGTCCTTCAGAAAACTTAGAGATCTAGTACCAATAGTTCACCTCCACATTTCAAACAGATATTGATTGCTCTTTGCTAAGCAAGGATCTATGAATAGATCCTGGGGGTGAACAGCAGGGCAGAGAATAATCCTTTCTACTGTCTTTGGTTAAACAAGGTAAATCCTGAGCGCATTCAACTTCAAACCTACATCTTAATGAATCACTCTTAGTGATGAGTTATCTTCAAAAGTCATATTCCTTAAATTCAGAGTCTCCTACACTTACCTACTAAACCACTTGACTGAATCATTTCAAAAATCTAAAATCTGATCACATCTCTGTTCCTACCTAAAACCACTTAGTGGCCTCTCCTTGCCACGATCTCCCGGCTCCCTCATGGTCTGGTTCCGGCTACCTCTCCAGCTTGCTTGCTTTTCCCTCAGGCTCATAGAACAGCCCCTCTGACCTCTCAGGCCCTTGTCTCTCCTGCCATAGGGAATTTGTAGCTGGTAATGCCAGTTTTTCCAATATTGTTTGATTTCCTTTTCACCCAGATAACTTCTATTTCTTTATCAGATCTCAGCTCTCTCACTGCCTCCTCAGGGAATCTTTCCCAACCTCTCTCTCTCTGCCTTTCTCCAAATGACTCTAGCATGCTGTTTATCCCTTTGGTATGTGTTTCTGGAAATTACCTGGTAGAATGGAATAATCAAGAAATAATTATAAATGAATGTGTTTCCTCACTCCTGCTTATTACAACGTCTTCCACTCTTTCTAGGCATTCCCTAGCATTGTCCTCTTCCTTCCTGTGGGCTCTTGTGCCCCTTCTAACTAGGTATTCCCTAGGACCTTGTTATTGTACCTGTTCTTTCTTACCCGGTTATGCTTCCCCTATCACATCTACCTTCACGACCTCTAGTGCCACTTAGGCATCAGTGAGCCTCAGATTTGTACCATCCATCTCTAACCTCCACATCTCAATTGGGCTTCAGTTGTGTGTTTTTCTAAGAAATGATGGAACTTTTCACTTGAATGTTTGAAGACACCTCCCATTCTATACGCCCAGTATTGAGCTCAACATTCCTCTCCCATTAGCACTAATCATTCATCCCCATTCCCCAAGATGTCTTGGAATCAGTTCTGGCTTTTCCTTCTTTCTAATTTCTCTACTTTCACCTCTATAATAATCTGATCAGGTGCTGTAGGAGTCCACCTCTTAGAAATCTCTAGAATCTGTCCTCTTTATATTCCCCAAGAGGATATTGAGCTAGTCTTCTTCCTTTAAACCTTGTCTTCAGTTTTCCCATCTATTGTTCATCCACAATATTCTCTCTGAACTGGCATTCAAAAACAAACAGAAATTTCATTGTGTATAACTCTGGTTAAATATTTTGTTCATTGACATTTTCTATAGGATGGCATTTAAAATCCTTGGCATGACTTTCCACATTCCTATCATCTCTTGTTATCCCACCCATCAATCATTCCCTCTGGTCATGCTGATCTGTCTCATTCCCATGTGCTTGCTGGCCTCTATGATTTTGCTTGCATTGATTCTGTTGCCATCTTATTCCTTCTCTGCCCATGTAACTTCTTCAATCTTCAAATACCACCTTCCTTGTGAAATTTCCCTGGAATCCCTACAGCAAGAATTAGTGATTTTCCCCTCCTTGGTGCTGCCACAGTACTTTGAATATACCTTTTAGCATTTACCATAATAATTGAATGAATAATATGCACATATGTTTCTGTATATATATATGTATATATACAATTTTACTTAGTTATTTTTATTTATGAGTTCTCCTCTAATTAGATAGAATCATGTGAAAATAGGGATAGAGTCTTAACATCTTATTCATCTTTGCACCCCTTGAGTTTACTACAATGCTTGAATCTAGAACACAGGGTAGGGATTTGAAAATTGAATTTGATTTAACAATGGCACCATGCATGGGATAAATATTCTGCTGTTTAAAATATGGGCATAAATTGCCAAAAATAGGTAAATATAAAGAAAAAGTTAAAAGGTATTGTTTTTAGACAGTGTTGAATGAAGAGCTTGCTAAAATGTTGAAAGGCAAAAGCGTGGTTGACATGGATTTGACTTACTATAAATGGCAGGTATTAATAATCTTCCTTTTAGAAAGGAAGAAACAGAGCCTAGAGAGGTTTGATACCGAGATTGAGTCTTCTGCTTTTGCACAGATAGAAGAGAAGGAGCAGAGGCATGAATGCAGAACAGGCTGGAGCAGAGGACAGGTGGCATGGATGATGTACTATGTATTGGATGAGGTACTGGTTTTAGAGATGATAAATTAGTTCATGATTAAGTGGTGATGTCACAACCTGGAAAACTGTCAGGGCAAATCAGTACAGGAGTCATGGGAAGGTTACCCTGCAGCTGGCACAAAATGCACGTACTTACAATTTCAATCCAAGGTATTTTGTATTGAATGATGAAATGAGTATTCAGTGATAAATGCATCTTTGGGGGGGTATACTCAGTATGAACCTGGTTCATTGGCAGTCTGATGAGAAATTTTACTGCACTGCATGTCAAGGGTTAGGCAATAAAAGCATTTCATTCGGAAGTTAAAATCCATTTCAGTCAAGTAGATTGCAAATAATTATATTGTAGGACCAACTCACTATTTTTCCAGTTTTAGAAAAGGCAGAATTATAAATGAAATTTAGATTAGAATAGGAATTTAAAATAATGATGTACGTGGTATGTTGCAGTTGTAAAAGAATATATCTGCACCTAATTTCTCAGAGAAAACTGGATCTTTGAAAAGTCAAGTGATTTGTCCAAAGTCAGGTGAGTCAATGACTGAGGCTTGGAGGAGCCAAGAGAACTGACTCCTAGTTCAATACTCTTTCCAGTCATCACAACCCTTATTTCCCCTTAAGAATGAAAGCACACTTCTAAGATTTTCTTATCTCAGGCCAGTAGCTTTGATTTTCAGCTGCTTTGAAAGTTTTCTTTTTTATAGCTTTTATCCATTTATCATTTTCAGAGTTAAGAGGATTTATTTAAATAGAGAGCTACATTTCTCTTTAATATTTAAGCCCTGCTATAAAATAAGTCAACATGGAAAGCTTCTTTTTTTTCTGAAAACTTATAAGAACATGCCTTATCAACTTAAGAAATGCTTTATAACAAATAATATCTTGACTTTTTCCGAAGCATATAGCATAAGATGATCCTTATAATATATCAGAAGAAGGCATTGTCTTGTTCAGTTTAATATAGCATGTGTTTGTATTTTGTTCTTCGCAAAGCCATGTTTGATGTGAAGACTCAGGTCTGTGTCTCCTACTGAGGTCTCTAGAACTTTCCTCTGTGAAGTGCTTGCTGCCTGTGTGAATGTTAGCATGTGCTCTTCTACTTTGAGTAAAAGGCCATAGAAACTGGAGGGGGCTGTGGGTACTGGGCATTACCTCTCACAACCTTCAGTGTCCCTTACCTGAATATCCGAAGTGCTAAATTGATTACAAAAGCTTTTACGTAGCTTTTATTTTCACAACAGACTCCAGAGTTATCGCAGAGTTATTTCATTTGGTAATGAAAATAGAGATTCAGGCGTGTGACATGATTTTCCCATGTGACACATTCAGAACTGGGAACTGGTCAAAGTCTGAAGACTCCTAGCCCAGAACTCTCCTCTCCTCCCAGTTGCCAGTCCCTAGCGTGGGGACCCTCCCCAGCAAAACCTCTCATGCATTTCTCAGCAGTGTTTTATCAGCCAGGTGGGTGCTGGGAAGGAAAGCTCAGTACTTCGGTTTTCAATGCAGGTTCTGTGTAGCTCTTTTGTTTATGCCATTCCAGGGTTCTGATAACCTTCCACTAGGAGAATGTCAAAGATGTTTGTGGAAATGGAAGTGTCAACCTTTACAAAACCATGTCAAATCTTTTCAACAGAAACTTAAGTCTCTCTAGAGCAGGGGTTTATGCTGTTTGGTTTCTTTGAATCTAATTCGTTCCCATACCCAAAATATTTACTAGCATGATATTCTATCCAAAGATAGAGATCTTTGGATGTTAATTCTCCAGTGATACAAATTTTCAAATTTTCATTTTAGCTTTAAGGTTTTATAATTCTGTGGGTCTATATAATGGAAAAATTTATGATGTTATACTGTCATTGCATTTCAGAAATTAAATTATAATTATATGTGAGAGTACTGTAAATGCAATCATCCTTCCAGAATTTCCACATTTTTCTAGATCCAATTTCATGTCATGAATAATTGAACTGCAAATTTTCTATATGTATATGATTTGTGTGTGTGTGTGTGTGCAGATATGACTTGTGTTTGCACACGTGTCCCAGTCCTACTCACCAGCTTCCCAGTACACGTAAAGAAGCAACCTAAGCTATGCAAATTACTGGTTCATCATCTGATGCTTGGATGTGGGAAGGCCATTATGACCATAACCTTCTTCTCTATTTTTTCATTAAAAATTATACTTTTAAAATACATATTTGAAGCATTTTAAATCAATAGGAAAGTTTAAAAGACCATAAAAGTAAACCCCTCACTTGTTAACATGGTGCCACATCCATTCTCTCTCTGTCTCTCTCATTCCAAACTTTGAGACTATGTCACTATCTCTACACCTTTCTCTCTTCACCTGTGGAAAAATAAGGCCCCTACTACTCTCTTCAAATCTGTCATTTATTGGTAATATAATTCACATACACTTTTATTTTACCAAATTATTATAAATAGATTGCAGGCATCATAATATTTTATCTCTAAATAAGTTGCATGATATGCATCTCCTTAAAGAGAGATAATATCCACAACAAAGAAAATCAACACTAATTTAATAATATTATCCACCATATTCATATTTCAGACTTCCCCAAACATGCCCAAATATCCTTAATAGTTAATTGTATTTTCTCATATTATATTATGATTATTGTTGTTTTAACTCCACAATCCCAGAGATACCTTTATTACAATTCCACTGTATCTTTATCTTTAATCTCTCTTGAACCAGAACATCTCAGCATCTCTCTTGAACCAGAACAACCTCAGCATCTCCTGTTTTTTATGATGTTGAATCTTTTCAAGAGTTTAAGAAAGTGGTCATGCAGAACATCTCTTGGCCTCTATTTTTTCGTTTCCTGCATCAATAAAGGTCAAGCATTTTCAGCAAGAATACCACATCGGTGCTGTTGGGTGTCACATAAGGTCTTCTCACTACTGTGATGTCAAGTTCAATCACTTGGTTAAGTCAGTGACCACCAGAGCATTCCATTTTAGATGCATATTAACCCCTTTATAATAAATAAATAAGTAATCTGTAGGTGATACTTTGAGGCTATGTCAATATTTAAACAATTTTCTCTTCCAATGGAAAAGAAATTGGAAAATGCTCTTCTCTTGTGTGATCTGTTTTCTGGTCACCTTATGCAATATACTTGTGCTAAGTCTAACCTGGGCAACATCCTTTTCAAATTTTGTATGTTAGGAGTCTCCAAGACACACTCAGTTTTGATAATTCACCAGGACTTGTCAAACTTAGAAAGACTTCTATACTTATGCTTATTGGGAGAGGATAGAGACGAAAATGACCAAATGAAAGAAGTACATAGGGCAGACACCAAGAGAAACCAGACTCAAGCTCCCAGTTCTTCTCTCCCACTGGGTCATGAACAGCTCTTACTTTCCCAGTGACAGTGTGAGACATATACAGTGTGTTGTCTATCAGGGAAACTTATCTGGGCCTTGATGCTCAGGAGGTTTGTTGGGGATCAGTGATGTAGGCATGTGCGCTTATTCAGTTTCTATTCTACCCTTATTCCCCACTCAGAGGTCAAACTAACACTGCATGACCAGGGTTTCCAGAACAAGAAGGCATTTACCATACATGTCCATATACCATAAGCTGCCTGGTGTGGCTGAGGCTTCTGCACACAAAGAGATCTGGTGTGGTCAAGGTCTCATGTGTACAAAGAGACTGTAATCAGGCAGGGCTTTCCAAGTACTTTTCTGTATTCACAGGAGCCAGCCAAGGACCAGTCTTTCTTTGGAATTCTTGAGCATTTCATGGCTGCAGAATTGGTTTAGTCAAATGCTGCTGTGACTAAAAGACCCAACCAGAATAATTGTAGAGGAGGAAAAGTTTATTTGAGAGCTCACGGTTTCAGAGGTCTTAGTCCATAGAAGCCTGACTCTATTCCTTGGGTCTCCAGGTGAGACAGAACATCATGACAGAAGAGTGTAGTGGAGAGGAGCAGTTCACTTGATGATCAGGAGGCAGAGAGTCTCCACTTTCCAGATACAAAATACATACCCCATAGCCACACCTCCAATAAACCACTTCCTCCAGCCATGCCCCACCCACCTCCAGTTACCACTCAGTTAATCCCATCAGGGATTGATTAACTGATTAGGTTAAGGCTATAACCCAAACATTTCTCCTCCAAATCTTTTTGCATTGTCTCACACATGAGCTTTTGGGGGACACCACATCTAGACCATAACAAGAGTTAACCCTCTGCACATTTAGAAAATATCTTTATTCTTTGAAGTAGCAGTTATCTCAGAAAGTTTCTTTTCCATGCCTCTTTTGGATCTACTTTCTTTATTGTACTTATGAATCTTCAAAATGTCACTAATTAGAACTGAAAAGCTGGGCACAAGATTAGTGCTACATACATTTTCTGGAAAAGGGATGTCATAATATTCTGAAGAAAAATCAGACATAAAAATGAATCAGTACTATGATTTCGAATATTCTATTGAGAAGCTCAACAATGATTTCTAAGTTTTCTTCATCTAATTAAACTAATTCTTTCTCCTCAAGAACCAGCATTCACAGTAAATTAAATTTTCTCATATTTAATTTGTTTCTGTTTCATATAATCACTAGCTTTATAATGTGATATTTCTTATTTTTTATGGCAATTTTGTGGTATTTGTGCTCCAGTAAAGCTTATGTGGTGTTTTTGATATGACTTAGAGACTCAGTTACCATTTGGAACACTAATGTTCTACACAACCACGGTCAAGGTACAACTGTTTCACTGCAAATTAACTTTAGGAATATAGTTTGCTGGTAATTTTAAGATGGTTTGTATTTGCTCAGTGCCTGAACAAAGTCCTTAACTTTTGTCCAATTTATAGATATTTTTACATTTCTGTACAAAACATTTGTTAAAAACAAGGCATAATTTTTAATCCACTTAATTTTCAGAGTGCTAATATATTATTTTAGTCAATGATTATTTTCTGTTTAACTCTAGAATATTTCATGAATTGATGGGGTGTGTTCATAGATCTGTTACACACACAAAACAATCTACTATGGTTTGTTTAACCAGAAAAGTATTTATAGAGAGCTCAGAGTTTCATTGATAGTTCCAAAGAGGCACACTCCAGGAGGCTGAATTGTTGCTGACCACAGTGAGGACCCGTAAACCACAGAGCTGCTGCCTCGGAAGAAGTTACCACCACTAGGAATGAACCCACCAGCTCTGCCAGGCTCATGCCAGGAAAAATAGATGTGCAGCATCTTGATCGCTTGGCTCACGGAGCTATATCCCAGTTCAAAGACTGAAGTAAATACTCTTCTCTCAAAGAATCTCAGGTCTGAATCAAGGTTTTACACAAGGATCGCTGACTAGTGGAAACTAAGGGTCATGCAGCTTTGAGACAGTTTGGGAAATACACTCAGCTTACCTGCTTTGGCATGCTAGGGGAGGGTTGGAACAGGTGCTAAACCAGCAAACGTACCCCCTGCCCAAGGAGAGAGGTATGTGAGGTGAGGCAATGTACTCATTTTGTGTTTTCAGCTATCAAATCATATGTTGTGATGAAAGGATTGCACACACCCATCAGAGAGCTTTGCACCTCTTAGCAAATGCTCTTTCTTTTCTACCAGTTAAGAACTGAACAGAGTCATTTCCTCAAATTGATACAGCTCCTACCTTCAATTTCACTTACACTGGTGTGGGATTCTGTCCTCTCTGGACAACAGAGATTTCTAGGGTCATCACTGTTGCAGTTGTGCTAGAGGTGGAATTTGGGGGCCTATAAGATGCAGATGCTGAGAAAAATACGCTGGAGGCTATGGATAGCTGCTCTAAAAAAAATGGCCAGAGGAGAAAAGGATGATTTTTCCTGAACCATAAGCTTTTGGAATTCTAGAGACTTCAATTATCCCTACTACAAATTTGCATACTTTCTTTACCCTTTAAATAGAAATGAATAATTACTGGAATTTTTTTCCTGATATTTCTGCCTCCCCATAGATGAAGCCGTGATGGTGCTTTTTCTAATTTATAATAGCTCACTAACTCCTGAATTATGTCCTTCCCTTAAATAGGTGAAAACACTAGGAAGGAATTTCCTCTTTTTCCAATTGTTGAGTCTTGATCCCTTGAGGAAAGGTCTTACTGTGCCTTATTTGCTGTTTTTAATATTGAAGAATTTGGGCAGCTTATTCAAATTCCCTGGTTGCTGAATTTTACTTTGTAGCTGCTGAAATGCCCTGAAAGTTAAGTTAGTCACTGGGGGCAGTTCAGAGAAATGAATATAATTTCTGCACTACCAAGAGACCATTAGCAAATATATGCCTTAAGCATTGTAATGTATTCAATAAAGTATTCAGGAAATTTTGGGGGCTAACATAACATGCTTTTCTTGGATTCCATTTCTGGATCTAAAAGTTTTACATAACTAAAAATACATATCAGCATGCCAGTTTTGGCAGATTTATCTCCAGCCGTTGTTTATAGAAGAAACATGTATCCAACTGAGTTTCACAAATAGACTTGAAGTAATTTAGTTTGGAGCACAACATTCCATTTAACCAAGAGCGCTGCTGTGAAAGGAAGATGTTACCCATTTCCAAGAGTCCCCTGCTGACATTTAAGCTTTGTAGTTGTGAGCCCAGTAACGCCTTTACAGCCCAGCTGCAGATATTAGAGCTGACTTCCCAAATGAGCTTGATTATTCAAGTAGAATTACGGGTTCAACTATAATTCCTTTATTGTGTAATCTGTAGAAACAAATGTGGTATGGGAATGAATGGAGAAGCATGTTGTTTAAAAAGATTTTCACACCAGAAGGACTGAAAAAGTGTGACACGCCTGTTAGAGTAAAGCAGAGTCGTATTCAAAGTTTTATTTTAAATTATATTCCACATGTATTTCCATGTAAATGGAATGGTCAAAAGGAACTTACCCATATTTGTATCTTTAGTAACTTGACCAAGAAGAAGAGACAAATCCAGGGTTGCACCAAGGACAATTTATTAGGGACTTAGGGGCAGAAGTGAGCGTTAGGCAGCAGCAAGACAAGAGGATTCCTACAATTTGAGGCAGGAATATGATGAGCTAGACAAAGGTGGGCTGCAGCCAACCAGAATGTACCCAAAGTTTCTCAAAAGCTATTAACGTGTCAAGCATCTGTTTAGAAATATCCCTGGCACCAGTGGTTGGAATGTATAGCTTTTCTGACGATCCTAACAGTTTTGTTTGGAATATGTGCCAGGGTCACCTGGGATGCAAAATGGAAGTTATGGGCCAAAATGGCCATAGTTAGGACAAGCTGGATACCTAAAAGGTTGATAGTTTCACTGTTACAGAAGAGTAGAAAATCCTAGCTCTTCTGTGCCATTGGAAATTCTCTTAAAACTTCCTCTAGTGAGTGCATCTAGTCTTAGCATCCATTAATTTTATAATCAGTCCCTGGCTATTGCCCATCTGGCCTCTTCAGTTGTTAAATGCAACTTGCAATTCCTGTTAGGTATTGTATTTAAATTTTACCCAACTTTTAGGATCCAGTTTTGATTCCTTTTTTCTGATATCACCTGCTTGAAACGCCCCACCCAGTATAACTTCTCCCATCTCTGAACTCTCATAGATAGTTCTAAGTCATTCAAGTGGCAACTGTCATGAGGCAATCTGCTTGATATTCTACCAGTTAAGCATCCCTTATCTAAAAAGCTTGGAACCAGAAATATTTCAGAATGTTTTTTAATTTTGAAATATTTGCATATATATGATAATTATAATAAATACATATAAGATGTGAGATACCTTGTGGGTGGGAACCAAGTCTAAAATGAAATTCATTTGTTTCATAGACACTTTATGAACATAGACCGAAGGTGATTTTTATGAAACAATGTCATGGTGTAAAATTTTCCACTGTGGAGTAATGTTGGTACTCAAAAGTTTGGGAATTTGTAGTATTTTGGATTTCAGATTTTTGGATTAGAAATCTTCAATCTGTACTTAATTTTCATTAAGAAATTATTTAGTCCTTGTTACGTGTTAAGGACTGATAATACATTGGTATAAAACAAACACATGGTCTCCTGTTTTGAATTTGGTAATGCAATAAATTTTATTTTTTTCTGCAACTATCCTCTTTCCTCTATTGAAAATGCTCACTGAGAAAATACTTTCTCTATTCTAAAAATAGGTCCAAATCTTCATCACGTTGGCCTAGGACCAGATTTCCTTAACATGACTCCCAAAGCGCAAGAAATAAAAGCACGAATCAATGATTGGGATAGAGTCAAACTAAAAAGCTTTTTCTCAGCAAAGTGAAGAGAGAGCCTTCAGAGTGGGAGAAAATCTTTGCTACACACACATCAGATAGAGCACTAATCTCCAGAATCTACAAAGTGCTCAAAAATCTTTACACCAAGAACACTAATAACCCAATCAATAAATAGGCCAAGGAAATGAACAGACACTTTACAGAGGAAGATCTACAAGCAATCAACAGATTTATGAAAAAATGTTCAACATCCCTCGTTTTAAGAGAAATGCAAATCAAAACCACCTTAAGATTTCATCTTACCCCAATTAGAATGTCTTTCATTAAGAATACAGGCAATAACAGGTGTTGGCGAGGATGTGGGGAAAAGGGTACACTCATGCATTGCTGGTGGGAGTGCAAGTTGGTGCAGCCACTCTGGAAAGCAGTGTGGAGGTTCCTTAGAAAACTTGGAATGGATCCACCATTTGACCCCGCTATCCCACTCCTTGGCCTATACCCAAAGTACTTAAAATCAGATTACTACAGTGATGCAGCCACATCAATGTTCATAGCTGCTCAATTTACAATAGCTAGATTGTGGAACCAACCTAGATGTCCTTCAATAGATGAATGGATAAAGAAACTGTGGTATATATACACAATGGAATATTACTCAGCCATAAAGAAGAATAAAATTATGGCATTTGTAGGTAAATGGATGATGTTGGAGACTATTATGCTAAGTGAGATTAGAAAATCCCAAAAATCCAAAGGCTGAATGGTCTCTCTGATAAGTGAATGATGATGCATAAAGTGGGGTGGAATGATGGCAAGAATGGAGAAAGGATAGAGAGCATAGAGGAAAGGGAGGGGTGGGGTTGAAGTTGGGGGGTAAGAATAATAACAGTATGTGTGACAGACATCATTGCCCTGTGTACATGTATGAATGCACAGATGGGGTGACTCTACTTTGTGTACAACCAGAAAAACAATTGCTGTACTCCATTTGTGTTCAATGAATCAAAAAATTAAATTAAAAAAAAAAAAGAAAATACTTTCTCTATTCTAGACTAGTGCCCGATGTTGAGTGGGCTCAAGATATAGATGTAAGATCATATTCTCAAGAAAAGAAGCAGTTTCTTAAAAACCACAGCCCCTGTTTTTTTTCCTTGAAGATTTCCTGACTGTGAGATTAATGTGAGTTTCTTTGGATGAAACTTTGTGGACAGTTCAGTTGAAGTGTTGCACTGACTTAGTATCTTAAAGCTATTTTGAATTACCGAATAATCCTAACCTTTGAGATTGCAAAGGAAGGAATTAAAAAAAAAACTGAAAAGATGAGCTGGGATGGTGCTTCATACCAAAGAAATGCAAAGTCTGTTAGTAGGAAGAGGGACTTGGTATCACCTTGACATATGATGACCCTAAAAATGAAACAAATCATTAGAAGCAGAGTAATCTTAACAGGAAAGCTTTATTGGAATGGCTCATAACATTATAGATATTCATTTTAATGACCACTAGAATAATAAATTTAGAGGTATGTAGACACATCCAGTTTACCTGAGACAGAATAGGATTTTGTCTTTCCTCCTTGAAATATTACAAATTGGCTCCTGCTTATACACTCAAAGGTGTGCTGGTGAGGTTAGTAGAATAACAGTTTCCCAAAGATATCAGGTCCTGATCCCTGGAACCTGTAAATGTTACTTTAGAAGGAAAAAGGGTCTTTGAAGATTTGATTGCTAAGCATCATGATAGGGAGAGGTTATCCCTGGATTATCTCATGCAATCTTATTATTGCATTATCTTACATGCAATAATAAGTCGTCTTATGACAGGCAGAGGGAGACTTGTTACACAGAGGGTGGAGGCATGGTCACAAGATAAGGTTGCTGGCAGCTGGCAGAAGCTAGAGGATGCAAGAAGCACATTCTTTGCTGGGTCCTCCAGATGCAATGTGGCACCACACCAAATTTGATGTCATACTGATTTCAGAATTCTGATCTCCAGAACTATGGGAGAATGAATTTATATTGTTTTATGGTGCCAAATTTTGGCAATTTGTTATGATGGCCCTAGGAAATGAATGCACTAAGTTTAGAGGACAAATTACATCGGTGTTCTTATGAAGGATGAGGCCCAGAACCTGAAAGTTATCTCTTTGGCACAGAAGTGTCTCCATCTCTTATCCCTTGCAAGTTGACATCATTCCTTCTGTCCGCGCCTCTTTCTTCTTTCTCTTTTCAGACAAGTGTTCCTTTTCTCAGTTTTCCAGAACTCCCTGACATGACTGCCTAGCTCCAGAGGCACATGAAATGTGGGAAGTTCAGCGTTTGCATCTAATTGACGGATTTTTTTCAGTGTGCCAATACTGATTCCCTAGCGTGGAGAATGCAATGGTCTCAGACCCATCCAGGCTCGCTCCTCATGTGTCAGCTGTATTTTCTTTATCTAGTCAATTGAGATGTGTGGTGGGTAGGGAGGCTGTTACTAGAAACGTGCTTCAGAGGGCTGTTTTTTTCATGTGAGAGATGGGTAGCTCAAGAGAACGCAGGCCTCTGCCCAGAAGACTTGTCCAAAAATATTCACTTGTTAAAAAAAATTAACCCAGTAAATATTTGGTTTTCCAATGATCATGAATCTTTATTGCTGTGACCAAGAGAAGATTTATTTGGATCAAAATGAAAGGTTTCAATTAGAAATTCCTTGGTGGTATTTTTTTCCCTTCCATATTTCATGTCTGAAGTTTTCTGAGTCGAAGTTTAGAAAATAACTCATTTCCTTGATATCTTCTTTGAATGTCAAATCAATCTTTTAATCTTCCTCTTGTAAAATTAAAAAGGATTTCTTTGAAGTTTTTATTGGTCTGCTTGCTTTCTGTTGTCATCATTTACCCACTGAACATCACATTCCATTGAGAAATATATTGGAAAGAGTCATGAAATTCGGAAGTTCCTGAGCTTCATTTCCTTTGGGACAGCATCGATGTTAATTTCTTTTCTTAGTAAGTGTTCAATAAATGAAACTTATTCCTGCTCAGATCCTCCTTGCGACCTTTTCAGAGAAATCCCAGATGCTGAGTGAATATGCCTGCATGTCACTTCTCATTATGGTTGTGAAATGTAGCCGGCCTGGTGACACATTGTGTCCCTTGGCATCATGTCCTCCCTTGCCTTCCTTCCCTTTGTCCTCTTTTCTCACCATTTTGGGCTTATGCCTTCCAAATAAAGTATTGGCATCTTAATTCTTGCTTTAGAGGCCTCAGAATTCCTAAAGGACAAGACGTACCCAATATCTTTATAAGGATTGAGAAGTTTTTGCCGTGAATTTATCATTTGAATTTAACTTGAACCTTACCTATGCCTCTCTGATATGGAGGAATCCAGTGGTGAATTCTTGTGCTTCATATTAGTGAGCAGGAAAGTCAGACATATAACCTAAATCACCTATGCATACTGAATCGGATTTTATGCCATCTGTTACCAGTCCAAAAAAGAAAAGAAAAATAAAGTAACCATAATAGCAAAAAAAAAAAAAAAAAACTAGCCTAGATTAAAAGAGAATGGGCTCCTGAGCCAAGAAGCAGAATATCCAAAATTGTATCTAGGGTTATCTGTGAAAATAGGATAAGCTCTTTATATTTCTATGCAAAGAAAAATTTTATAGGATTCTGAGAGACTTTATGTTCATTTGTATGAAACTACATGTATTTTTAAACTTATTTTGTAAAATATCTTGAGATATTTCGGAGTCCTGCAATATCTAGGCACACTGATAAGTAGAATGGAATTTTGGCTTTAAAATAAGTGATAGGAAGTTAAACTGAAGCTAGAAGCCTTACTATATTTGCAGAAAAGAGCTCTGCTCTCAGAATTTGGAGATATGAATTGTATTTATGTCTATGCTACATCTGGCTCTGTGACCATTACATTATTATCTTTTTCATTTCCTCCTGTGATAAGGTCATCTTCAAAAATTGTAGACGACACATCCATCTTGTTAAGTTTGCTAGTTCAGACTCACATCAACCCCAAAGTGATTATGGCCCAAAGGAAACAAGTAATATTAAATGTGGAAAATCTATTACTACTTCTTCAATTAGTAGAAAAAGAAATTGACACACAGTTTTCTGTGACTTGCCTGAAATTGGATGTATTACTGAACCCCAGATACGCTATGACTTTTTCCATGTATATCTACACACAACACTTACAATAAAATTTAATTTATAAATTAGGCACAGTAATAGACTAACAGCAATAATCATTAACAATGCAGAACAATTATAACAATATGACATAATAAAAATCATATAAAACTCATGAACTATTTCTGATATTTTCCATTTAATACTTTGAAACTGTGGTTGACCATTGGTAACCAAAACTTTGGAAAGAAAATTACAGATAAGGGGGACTATTACATGTGGCGTGACCAATTTGAAGATGAAAAAAAAAATTGTAAAAGCACCCAAAATTTGAAATTACTAGGTAAAATTTAACACAATATGTAAAAACTCATGTCCTATATACCATAGAACATTGTTAAAATATAAAGCTATATATGTTCAGCTCATGTTCATGGAGTAAAAGACTAAATATGTTAAGATATCAATTCTTTAAATGAATCTATGGATTCAATGCAATTAATATTAGTATTCTATCATGTTTATTTTTAGCTCATATTAGCAATTCCTTAATGCATACATATTTTGAAACAGGTTGTATGTGATAAATACATATGATTTTTATTTGTCAATTAAAAATAAATTTTAAAAATAAAAAATACATTCAGAATTTGACAAATTGATTCTAAAATTCATATAGTAATTCAAAGAATTCATGCCTGCAAAAGCAATTTTTTTTCATCTATAATCAGTAATCTCTTTTCTTTATTTTTGGCATTGCCCTTAATTTGGGCATAGGTAATAGTAGTTTTATATGTAATGTGAGGTCTCCCCACCACTCCTGGTACTGGGTATTGAACTCAGGGCCTCACACATGCTAGGCAGGTGTTTGACCTCTGAACTACATCTCCAGCCCAATTTTGTTTATTTTATTTTATTTTGTTTTATTTTTTCCAGCAAAAAAAAAAAAGAAAAAAAATTCTGAAAAAGAACAAAGATGTACAGCTTACCCTACCTGATTTCAAGGATTTCTATAATCAACAATGATTGCCTCCCTATTGTATTGGCATAGGGTGAGACATACAAATTTGTGGAACACAATAGACCTGAGAAATAGAACACAAATAATGGTCAATTAATTTTCAAAAAGGTGACAATGCAATCCAATAAGAAAGGAAAGTGTTTTCAATAAATGTCACTCTGCAACAACTGAACATTACAATTACAAAAAATACTCAATTCTTGTCTCACACTACACACAAATTTTATGAATCATAAAATTTAATGAAAGCTCAAACACCTATGTTTTCTTGGAGGAAAACATAGAAGTCTTTGTGAAGTTAGATTATTTCTCATATAGAATATAGAAAGCAGAAACCATAAAAAAGTTTGCTGGAATGAAATCTGTCAAACCTAGAAATTTTTTTGTGAGGGTCAGATAGCAAGTATTTTTAGACTTTGTGGTTCTTTGGTCTCTGTTGCAACTACTCACCAAGATTCTTCTGTTGTAATAGGAAACCTTTGACAACATGTAGGAGTGGACATTGCTATGTTTCCGTAAAACTTTATTTACAAAAACAAGTAGCATGCAGGATTCGACCCAGGGGAGTTGTGTGTTAGCTTGACAGAAGCTGTAGGTTGAGACTCAACAAGATTAATGATTTTCTCAAAATAATAATATGACAATGTCAGAAGCAGGATCAAATTTCATTTTCTTCCAGTTTACCATGTTATTCCTTTTTATTACTAAAACCGAAGACAAGATTGTCTTCAAACTATACCTATGCTGTTTTACAGTTATAGATCCTCCCCAAGAACTGATCCAGAGTGCCCTTTTTCTTTTGAAAATATTTTTCTTAATGACTTTCTTTTGTTAGAAGGAAATAAAGTAAATGATTGAGTATTCATTTTCTTAACGTATTACTTGAAACCTCATTGTGGCATCATTTTTAAGAAGATATAAAAAGTGGCTTTATATTTATGTAACATTTTACTTAAGTCTTTCAAAAAACAGAATCATGGAAGTTTTTCTTTTATATTTTGATGTGATTATTGAAAAAAATCATCAAACTAAGTTATGACATAAAAGGGATCATGACAGTCATGTATCACTGGATCATTTTTCAGAAAATGAGATTGCAAGGATAAAAAGAGAATCAACATGGCTTTACATTGTTTTATTTAATGTATTTATTTGCTTTTGGTACTGGAGATTGAACCCAGATCCTTGCACATACGAAGTGTGTGATAGACTACTGAGCTACTTCCCTAGCTGTTTTGCTTTATTTTAAAAACTTGCCATGTACAAATAAAGCAGCTGCAAGAACTTTGGTTTTAGATATGGAAAATTCCATTTGTTGAGACTGGATAACACCAGATACATTGCGAGGTATTCCTGTATCATCTCATTATCTTCACTGCATCACTCAGAGCTAAGTCATTAATTGTCTTCATTATGTGGATAAAGAAATGGTGAGTCCAGGAATTTAGTAACTTTACAGAATTTAATGCAGCAGGAAAGAGTGTAGATTTAATAACTCAATTCCAGGTTTGTGAGACTGAAAAAATCTGTGTTTTGAGGATTGTGTATTAGGGAAAGAAAAATGAAAAACAATAGGTGATCCTTAGATCCAATTAGTAAAAATGGCCACAACATTGAATTAGGGATCCCAGATACTTAATTGTACCAAAACCACGTTCAAGTCCTGTTATTTTGTACATGGAAAATTTTGAAGAGATTAAGTAATTAAGGAACCAACTATAATTCTAAGACATATGTACCCTGAACCATTCTTTATCTGGATAAAACACATACAATGATTAAGACCCTGTCAAAGTTGAGAGAAATAATCTGGAGCAACACCTTTTCCCTGTTTGTTCTCAGTATTTTAATCTATTCTGTGTAGTACTGTAGACTTGATAATAATTAAAGTTTTCCATTGGAGACATAGATTTCTAAGAGGTTTGTATTATTTAGTTAAAAAAAAAAAAAACTCATGAATTTCCAGCTTTCTCAGCACCATTTGTTGAAGAGGCTATCTTTTCTTGTTCCAGTTTTTAGGGGGAATGCTTTCAGTTTTTCTCCATTTAGAATGATGTTGGCTGTGGGCTTAGCGTAGATAGCCATTACAATATTGGGGTATCATAAAATGAGATTAAACTCATATCTCTCACCCTGCACAAAACTCAACTCAAAATGGATCAAGGACCTAGGAATTACACCAGAGACCCTGCACCAAAGAGAAGAAAAAGGCCTGAATCTTCATCATGTTGGCTTAGGACCAGACTTCCCTTAGCACTCCCAGAGCACAAGAAATGAAAGCAAAAATCAATAAATGGGATGAATTCAAACTAAAAAGCTTTTTCTCAGCAAAGGAAACAATCAATAATGTGAAAAGAGAGCCTAGAGAGTGGGAGAAAATCTTTTCCACATCCACTTCAGATAGAATACTAATCTTCAAAATTTATAAAGAACTTAAAAAACTTTATGCCAAAAATACAAAGAACCCAATCAATAAATGAGCTAAGGAACTGGGCAGACACTTCACAGAAGAAAATAAACAGGCGATCACCAAATATATGAAAAAGTGTTCAACATCTCTAGTAATAAGAGAAGTGCAAATCAAAACCCTCCTAAGATTTACTCTCACTCCAATTATCAAGAACACAAACAGTAATAGGTGTTGGCATGGCTATGGGAAAAAAGACACACTCATACATTGCTGGTGGAGTTGCAAATTGGTGCAGTCACTCTGGAAAGCAGTATAGAGATTCTTCAAAAAACTTGGAATGGACCCACCATTTGACCCAGTTATCCCACTCCTTGGTTTATACCCCAAAAACTTAAAATCAGCATACTACAGTAAAGAAGTCACATCAATGATTATAGCAGCTCAATTCACAATAGCTAGATTGTAGAACCAAACTAGATGCTCTTCAATAGATGAATGGATAAAGAAACTATGGCATATATACACAATGGAATATTATTCAGCCATAAAGAAGGATAAAATTATGGCATTTGCAGGTAAATGGATGGAGTTGGAGAATATCATGCTAAGTGAAATAAGCCAATCCCAAAACACCAAAGGCTGAGGCGAATGTTTTCTCTGATAAGTGGATGATGATACATAAGGGGAATGGGGTAAGAGAAGAATGAAGGAACTTTGGATTGTATAGAGGGAAATGAGGGAGGGCGGGGGTATGAAAGATGGTGTAATGAGACCGACATCATTACCCTATGCACATGTATGATTACACGAGTGGAATGCTGTGAATCTACATTGTGCACAACCATAGAAATGAAAATTGTACCCCATTTGTGTACAATGAATCAAAATGCAGTCTATAAAAATAAAATTAAAAAAAAAACTCATGAAATTTCTGCTGGACTCTGGAGAATGGACTTATGTGATTATCAGTATTAGGTTAACCCAGATTTAAAGTCACCATTGATTTTCTCTGCAAAAATTTGGAACAAGTGGTTTCCTTTTCATACCTCAACATGTCTTTGGGATGATTATAGGATGGTATAACTCAAATGGAAATAAGAAAAGAAAGTCAGAAAACACTTTTTTCATTTTGAAAGTATGGTGAGCACTTTGTAAGTAAAGGTCATCTAGCAATGGAATTTTTCATTATGCTTCCATAGGAAGTTTGACAGGCTTCTTGCTGGGAAGCTGAGGACAAGCAGGAGGTGAAATTGATAATATCTTGAGCAGGACAGTGGGTTTTCCAGGAGAAATAATAATGCATAGCCATAGAATGAATGGCAGGTTTTATTTTTTATTTTTTTATTTTTGGTATCAGTGTTTGAACCCAGGGGTGCTTAACCACTGAGCCACTTCCCTAGCCTCCTTTGTAAAATTTTTATTTTGAGGCAGGGTCTTGCTAAGTTGCATAGGGCCTTGCTAAGTTGCCAAGGCTGATTTTGGACTTGTGGTCCTCCTGTCTCAGCCTCCCAAACTGCTGAGGTTACAGGCTGAATGGCAATTTTTAAAGTCTGCACACCAACTTTTCCTGAGTCTTGACAGATGGAGGACTGCTGAGGCCATGTCTTGGCATGGAAATCTCCAAGTTTCCTCTTCCAGTCCTTTTCCATCTATAAAAATCCTAACTTCTGGAGTTGTCTAAGATTAAAGTTAATATATGTAAAATATTTAGTACAGTGCTCAGCATAGATTAAGTGCTCCCCAAAGGGCCCTAATTACTTAACTAAATAAAACTTTTGTCATATTTATTTCAGAAGTTCAGTTTCCCAATTGTTTACCAACAGGCACATGGCATAGTCTGAACACAGTGCTGGGAACCAGGGATCACATGGGTGAAAGAAACCTTCTCTTTGCTCTCATCAAGTGATCTAGTGGGGGAGAGAGAAATTCAAGACTTCAGATAAAGTAACAAAAGTAACACGGGGGAACCTTTCCATATTTAAGATGACTGAAGTCAATGTGCCAATATTTTAAGCTTTAGTTCAGAGGACTGTTTCTCTGTGTTAGATGGGCAGGGTATAATCTCTCTAAGTTGCTGAGGGTCTTCCTTAGTTGCAGATGATGACCTTGAACTTGTGATTCCCCTGCCTCAGCCTCCCCAATTGCTAAGATTACAGGAGTTTGCCACCAGGCCTGGAAAGAGCCATTCTTTTTAATAAGAATATCTTAATTTGTTGGGTTGAACACCAGGAGCCAAGGAGCCAGAGATCATGTTCTTGATCACACAGGTTAAAATTTAGGCTCTTAACTTAGTCAATACTCCTCTGTCTTGAGTTGAAAAGAAAAGGCATATGATTCTGATTTACCTTTTGATAGAGGAATTATGTAATGCATTAATTTTTTTTTCTAAATTGAATTTTGCATTGTAGCTGTTAAGATGTCATGATTCAAAAGTGCTGAATATCCATGTCCTTTGTCAGGACATGTGAGGATCCAGACTGTGCATATCAAACAGCTAAATCTATGCTTAGTTTGTGACTATGGATGAGGAGTGCCAATCAAAAGAAGTAGGTCTCATCTACTATAAATCCTCCGAAGTTTTTGCACATCAGAAGCAAATTCATTCACATCTGTGACTTGATGGAGACTTTGGGGATGTGCAGATGATACATTGCATGAGTTCACTTGGGAGTGTTATGGGGCAAGTACACCAGTACGCAGAGAAGGCTTCTACAACCGATTTGGCTACTCTGTCCATTTGATGACAGCAAGAATACATTTCCATGTGGGAGGTGTCTGAGGGGCTTTGAGTTTGGAAGTGAGTAGTAGCAGCTGAGACTCACCCTGAAGCTGCACTTGCCCAGCCAGCACAATGCTTTGATGGAGACTGTTGGCAGGGACTGTGTGATAAATCTCCTCACGCCACTCATCTGCTATGGCACTATTCCATGAAGGTACAGTCTTAGAGTGCTGCGCCCATTGTGATAGCAAATGATCAACTGGCATTTAATAAATTCTTGCCCACAAAATATACTGCTGCCTGCTGGACTGCATGCGTTTGGAAAAGGATGCAGGTGTGAACTTCAGCTCTTCCACAGAGTTAAGAATTCTGTAACACTGTGGATGCATAACAAAGCACTTATTGGGCATGAATCACTGGGGAGCAGAGAGGGAAAATGACACACTAGTGGTCCATAGAGCTCATGCTTTCCAAGGAACTAAGCTGCGTTGACATCTCACTTTCCGCACTGGTGATGACCGAGTTAATAGTGATTATCTCATAAGGCTTTTCTGAAGAGGAAATAATGTCTACAAAACAACATGTATAGAGTGCAGCCTGCGTTGGATGTTCATTACCATCAGACCCCTCAATGTTGCAAATAATTCAGGAAAGAGTGAGACTTGTATGGACTGGAGAGGTTAAGGAAGGTTTTATAGTGAGGTGAGATGTGACTGGGCATTGAGGGTGGATCTTTATGCTTGGAGCAGAGGGGACTGGTGTGAAGCAAGGCCATATCCTGGGGTAAGACGGAGTGCGGCTGCAGGACAGGGAGGCTCCCTGTGGATGGGGGAGGAGGGTTAGTTAGTTGGAGCATTGGGTGAGGAGGTGACCTGGGTAGGGTCAGCCTGAATTTTCAGGTTTCTGAGAGCTGGACAGAGAAATCCAGACTGTTTCATGGGGATTCAAAAGCTATTAAAGCTTTCTGAGCACAGGGCTGGCATAATGAAAATAGCTTTAAAAAATATTGGTTCAATGGCATTGAGCTCTGCAGATGAGCTCAAGAGAGCCTCTGAAGCCAGGATGCCAGATCAGAGACTGAAGCACATTTCCAAGGATCTTGAATTTAAAGAGCTATTTAGAACATCAACTTTGATATTTTTTCCTTAATTTAATCTTCATTTTGAACTATAAATCCAGCACTAATAAAGAGAATTGAATATTTTTTGCTCTCTCAGGGCGTTATGTGGAATCCCAGCAAATGGAATTTAATTTCCACCTAACCTGCTGCCTAATACCTTTTGAGACTCCCCAGTCATATTTCTGCTCCTCTCCACTTGATCTGACACAGTGACAACAATATTTTTGAAAGCTGCTTTAGCCGCTCTGGGAAGAGTGTAATTGACCTGGCACTCAAATGCTCTCAAGTTTGAAAGATTGGGGAAGACAAAGGTCACCAGAATGTCCATCTCAGTAAACATGAAGATAGAGTCTGGACCATTTAAATGCTCACTCCACTGTCAGGGTGTACGACTCTATGATTATCAAAGCTGACTTGGATTATAAATTTGGAGACTTCCCTTGAACTTACCAGACTCACAGAATTTGTTAGTTTTTAACTTCGATTGTTTTTCTTGTTAAAAGTTAAGCTCATACTATAATGTGAGTGCTAGATTAGACCACAGAAGAGTGTTTGATCTTTAGTACTTAAGATTGGCGAATTATGAGTCCAATTATAAATGTCCACTAAGCCCTGCTGGAACTTGGCCAGGTCCCTTTGTCTTCACTGCAAGCAGGTTTGAAACCTATTCTCTTGATCTAGTTCCATGATCAGGGGCTTGGGCAGAGCAGGGCTGTGATTCTGTCAGAAAGGGAAACAGTTAAATTTTCAAAACCATATATATATTCTTTCTGTTTTCAATAGGGAAATAGCAAGCACAGAAAATGCATGTGAGATTGATCCACAAAAGAGCTATAGCACTGAGAAGTCTATGCAGCAGGCCCAGGTTCACTGCGTGCTTGGAAGGTGAGAAAACCTGTGTTTAGGACTTGGGGTGGATGGTTGACTTGCTTTCAGGCTTCTCTCTTTCCCTCTGTTTTTTCTTTACCTCCAAAGATTTAGCAGATTTTCCAGCAAATCTCTAGGTTAACTACAGGCCAATTGTCACAAAAGACAACCTGGGGAACTATAAAGAACAGCAGGATTCCTGAACATTGCTCTCTGGTACACGTGGTGCAACCCACCTTTTGGTGACCCACGTCTATTCTTTTAATGAACTCTTTACTGAGCCTTTAACTCTTTAATTTAATGATTATAAAATAATAGAATTTTGGTAAAAATAAATCTAGAAAGTGCAGAAAGTCTATGAAGAAAAAAAATAACTCACCATAAGCCTGGCATCCAGATATAACTATTGTTGTATTGGTGTATTTTCAATGTATCACCTAGTTATGATTATGCTACATAAATTCTACATTCTGCCCTTTTACTGAATAGATTTTTTCATGACAATATAATTTCTTTCAAAGCATGATTTTAATGGTTGAAAGCACTTTGTTGAAGTATTGTGAGGTTATGTAACTATCACTAGCTTTTAATCCATTATTTAATCTTTGTTCGTTAATTGAGCCAGGACTTCTTCACTGTGCCTTATCTGCATATTTCTGCATAAACCTATGATTGCATAAACTAATCACCATAACTACCCAGTTATAGTGATTGAAATTCTCTTATTATTGATGGTTGAAGATGGTTTGGCATTCTTTCCCTTGCACAAATTCATAGAAAAGGAAATACCAGAAAGGACTCCTGCTGGAGGTAAGAGAACTGACTAGGGCTGAATCTACTGCATATGATCCTCTCTTCCCTTTGTCTGATTTACTCCCCACGTCTTCGGTTATAATGGGACCACCATTTGGGACAGTGACTTTATAACCTGGTCACAGTTAACAGGTCCAGATTTGGGTGCCTGCCCAAGACTGGGCCAATTATCTTGTCCTAAGACTTTGGACTAAAATTGAAAAATGTATTCAATTACAGTCTGATAGCTAAAGCTATAAGCTATGGATGCTGCTTCAGAGCTGCTGGTGGCTTAGTTTACCGCAATATGGACAAGAGAAGCCAGGAGGCAACTGGGAAATAGTGAGGGTGAATGAGTGAATATGCAGGAAAGAAAGAAAGAAAACAGGCAGAGCAATGAGCTCTGAGAAATGGAGAGAGAATGGCTGGCATTTAAAATAACTGATTGAGCTTCTCCCTGGACCTTGGATCTCAAAAGAGTACTAAGAATCTTTTTAGTAAAAAATTTCCTTTTTCCTTTTATTTGATTCTAGTTGGTGTTCTGTCTTGAAATCAAAGACATCCTGTTATGCTTGCGGTGTCCCCCAGAAGCTCACATGTGAGACAATGCAAGATGGTTTGGAGGAGAAGGATTGGGTTATAGCGTTAATCTAATCAGTGAATTAGTCCCTGATGGGATTAACTGAGTGGTACCTGGAGGTGGATGGGGTATGGCTGGAGGAAGTGGTTCATTGGGGGTGTGGCTTTGGGGTATATATTTTGTATCTGGAACTTAGAATCTCTCCCTCTGCTTCCTGATCATCAAGTGAGCTGGTTCCCTCTGCCCTACTCTTCTTCTGTGATGTCCTGCCTCACCTCCAAGCCCTGAGCCCGAGGAATGGAACCTTCTGACTATGGATTGAGACTTTGAAACCCTAAGTCCCTAAATAAACCTTTCCTCTTCTACAGTTGTTCTGGTTGGGTCTTTCAGTCACAACAGCAAAAATGCTGACTAAAACACATCCTAATTCTTTTCCTGATTTTAAAGAATTTTAAAAGTCTGTCCAGACCCAAGGTACCATCTCTACCTGCATTTTTGCCTTGGAAAAATTCTCATGTGTATCTTTCCTTTATTGATTGGTCTGATTTTTAAAAACTTCTTCTAATTTCTCTATTCCTGAGAAGTAGCTAAGGAAATAAATGAAGCAGAGATGTAATGGAAATAAAAATGCCATTAGAATCAGCAAACTTTCTCTGTGAAATTTTAGCATAAAAGTTCTTTTATGTTGATGACTCTGAACTTCCCCACCAATCACAGATGTAGAGACCAGTGTGCTTTCCATTTTAACCCAGTAAATATTCTGAGTGTCTGAAGTACACTGGTGTCTGAAAATCATATCTTTTTGGGAAACACAGCACCACATTATAATAGTCCTTTCAATATACTGTTCAGCATCTAATAAACCAGACCCTTAACAAATTCTGCTTATTTAAAGTGATGAAACTCTGAGTGTCTGCTAGGTACAAAGCACTGTTCTAGGTGAGCTTAAGGATGCAAAGGAACCTGTGCTCAGGAAGGGTGCATTCTTTTGATAAGGACATGTGTATAGAGGCAGGCATACCTGTTTGTGTTGTGGGGAGAGACAGCACAAGGCACTTCCTGCTTATTTCTTATCGTTTCCTTATAACAACCCTTTATGACACTTATGGAAGAGGAATCTGGTGCTCCTTGAGGTTAAGAAATGTGTGCAGTTGTTAAGGCTGAATTGTGAATTCAGCTCTGGAGTTCAAAGTGCGTGTTCTGTATTTCAGGTGCTTTCACGCCTCATGCCACCCACATGTAGTTAGAAAATAAAACATAAGAATACAAAAATGGAGTCAGCACAAGAAGACAGGGACCCGTGCTCAGAACCATGAAGAGAGGTGCAGAAAGAGAACATCTTGGGGCACAGAGAAGAGCAGCTGCCCTCGGTTGAGACTGTCAGAGACACCACTTGTACTTGTAGGACTGGAATTGTCTGTGAAGGTGAAGTGGGCTGAGACTTGAGACCCTGGGTGGAGGAGCCCTCCTAGGTAATGGAGTTTGTTAGAAATGTGAGGAGATGGTGGCTCTGAGGAATTGCATCGATTTCACAGTTGATTATTTATTGGTTTAGCCAGGGCAGGGCTGCTGGCCACTTTTGTGGGGCCTGCAAAGCTAACTGCTGACTGACTTATCTCATGATCTGCCTGAGGAGCCTGGGGATTAGGGCAGGCTGGTGAAAAGCATGCAGACCTTTATTCCTTATCTGCAAAGCTAATTTGGCTCTTCACAGAGAATTAAATTTCTATTTCCCTGTACACCCTGTTTCAAACTGGAGAAATGAGGGTATTTAAATAATTGCCATTTCAGTGTCTTGATGTCTGTCAGCACCAACACTCACCACATGTTTTCTGTCCTTGCTCTGTTCTAAGAACAATGTAAAGATTTGATTTAGTAAGACCTTCGTCAGGTCAAAGACTTGGCTTTGAATAAAAGTAGACAGTCATTGAAAAATGATAGAAGAAAATAACATAAAGAGAGTTTGCTCTTTCGATTGTAGATCTCAGTGGGTAAATGTGACATCAACTCTGATTACTGTTCTAGGATGAACCATTATACGAATGGTTTAGGGTAGAGCAAAACCGAGCAATTTTGCTTTGAATACATCCTTTTTTCCCTTTGCAATCCAGAAGGCTATAAGAGATTTCTTTTTAAAAAAAGATAAAATCTGTAGTGCTTTAATGAGCAATGACCTAACTTTTAGGTCCCTGGTAATTGAAACACATGGGACTTACTTTTATGAAGTAAGGCACTGAAGCTCTGCATAATCAAACATTAAACCATTGGTGCAAAACCCACAATGTAAGGCATAAATATTTATCTTCTTGTTTCTAGATTGCACAAAGGTTGGCGTGCAGCAGGATCTTGTCAGGTGTTACATTTTCCCTAAGCGTGTATTGTTTGCATCACTCATTTGCCAAGTAATCACAGGTGGCCCTTTGCCCTCATTTTTCTGTTCTCTGGTGTTGTATTGAGGCAGTACAGTAGTGTGGCTAATGAACTCTGACTTAGAATCCTGACTCTGACCCTTACGTGCTCTGTGATTTACCTAACCCTCCCTACCTCATTTACCTTGTTTATAAAATGACCTTGACACTAGCTCCTACCTTCTAGGGCTTTTGTGTCAAATAACTCAATACATGTAAAGTTTGTGCAATAGTGACTGGAACCTAGTGAAGAGTTAGTTATTATTTTTATTAACACTTTATACAGAAAGTGATCCATTGCCTTGTCTGTTAGCTAGTTTGTAAGTTCCCTGACCATAGAAATTGTGAATTACTTTACTTAGTTTCTGGCATAATAATTAGAACACATTTTTAGAGTGTCTATGTAAAATGTACATGTAAATTTATATATAACATGTAGTATACATATGTAAAAAATATATTTTAAATTTGCATGGTAAATTGAGCACACATACTTAGAGGTTTGTCATCTGAGTTTTCAGTCACTGTGAGTTCCTATTTGTGGGGAGTGTGCCTCTCTGTTTCAAAGTTATCCAGGGGGACTTCATGGCAAGTTGGCACCCCAGCCTGAGGCGAACATAACAGGCTCGAGGGTTCTTTAATATTCATCAGTACTTGTTCAATTGGGGAATAAAAGGATGCTGGTGTAGTCTGTACATGGTTCAATAACATTTTGTTCAGACAGCATAAACATTTTAAGTTTTATCATTTTACAAAGATGCATTTTATTGTCTTCACTGAGCATCTGGGAATTTTCTCAAGGAAAAGATATCAGTGTGTGGTGATGTACCATTCTGGAGAATAAAACGAGACCTCCTCCTCTCCTTGTTTTCATAAAGTTTTTTCTTCACTTTTCATTTGTGTATTAAGATCCTTTTGAATTTTCATAGCTGAAAAGGATCTCAGAAATCATCCAGCTAATTTTCCTCAGATCAAGGAGGAAACTGAGACAGATAAACAGAGCCACTTGTTCTTGATCTTGCTTTTAGCTTGTCTCAGAATAAAACCAAGATGTTTTATCCTTTGACACCTCTTTCTTGTTCCTCTCGGTGGCCAAGTGATCCAGAGAATCAATGAGACGTCAGGAAACATTCAGAGAACACTTGAGCAGATGGCATGGTGCATTTTCTTCCCTATTTCCGTTCTTATGACTAAGGCCATGACAATCCGGTGAGCCTGCATGCTGGCATGTTCCTGGCTCATTCCTGACTGACTCTCCCACCTGTGCTTTGTCTTTGCTGAGTAACTCTGCCTGCCCACGAGGCAGTTTCATGTGCTGAGTGTCCATGGTGATGATCTCCTGGTTACTGATGGGGGAGTTGGGAGAGAGCAAATGAAAGCCGAGGGGGAGGCAGGAAGTTTGTGTGTGTGTGTTTCCTGGCTTGTTGGTGCTGTCACTTTCAGCTCCCGTCCTTCTGCTCTTACTGTGACTTCAGATGCTCACGCTTCGTTGTGTAAACGCCGAAAACAGGGTGTTCACAGCAGCGTCAAGGCAACAGGTGGGAGACGGTGCTTGAGAGAAAGCAGAATTAAATTAACACATTATTTATCTTTCACATGTTTGTATAAATCTGATTTCTGTAAATTCAAATGCTCACAGAAGCTCCCAGAATGTTGAAATTTTGTCATTGTCCCTGAAAAATCTAATCTTCTTTCATAAAACTTTCCTGAAAACATTATGCCAAAAGGGTTTCTTCCTTTTCCTGAGCCCTTTCAGAGCTCTTGGATTCTATTCAGAAACTATCTCAGGTGGACAGAATTACTTTTTATTTTTGCTTTCATTTTAATTAACATAATAATTACACATGTTCATGGGGTAAGGTGTGATATACATTGTGTAATGATCAAATCAGGGTGGTTTTATTTCTATCTTATGTTTTTTTGATTTTTGTTTTAACATTTGTAGTCTTCAAACTCCTTCTTTCTGTTTTGCTCAAATAGATAACAGGTTTTTGTAAACTATAGTTACCCTGCTGTGTTGTAGAACACTAGAATTTATTCCTTTTTTCGGACTGCATTTTGTTATCCATAATCCAATCTCTCCCTTTTTTTCCTAGTCCCTAGCAATCACTGTTTTATGCTCGTTACTTTGAGATAAACTCTTTCAGCTTCCACATATGTGAAAGAACATGTGGCATTTGTCTTTTTGTGTCTGGTTTTGGTCACTTAATGTTCTCCTGTTCCATCCATTTTGCTGCAAATGTCAAGAATTTATTTCTTACAGGGGAGTAATATTCCACTGTGTATATACATCTTTTTATTTTTTTTATCCATTCATCCATCGATGGGCATGTAGCCATTTCTTAGCTATTGTGGAACAGCATTTCAATAAATACGAAAAGGCAGGTATCTCTTTGATATGCTGATTTCATTTCTTTTGGATATATACTCAGAAGTTGGATAACTATGTGATAGATCTATTTTTAGGCTTTTTGAGGCAGCTCCTTACTGTTTTCCATATTGGTTGTACTAATTTACATCCCACCAGTATCCTCACTGGAATTTGCTTTTTTGTTTTGTTTTGTTTTTTTTGTTTTTTGGATTTTTGAGAATAGCCATTCTGACTGAGGTGGTTTCAATTTGCATTTCCCTGATGGCTAGTGATGTTGAACATTTTTCATGTATTTGTTAGTCATTTGTATTTCTTCTTTTGAGAAACATCTATTCAGATAATTTTCCCATTTTGATATTGGATTATTTGGTTTTGTGCTGTTAAGTGTTTTGTGTCTGTGTGTTTTGGTTCTGGACCCTCTCCCCAAAGCTCTTCCATTTTAGAAGATGATTGGATCTTAAGGGCTCTGACCATATGAATGAATTACTTCATTTAATAGCTTAATAATCTAAATGAACTACTGTGGGCAGGTGGGGCATGGTTGGAGGAAGTAGGCCCTCAGAGGCATGGCCTTCGTAACTATATCTTCCCCACTCATGTCTGCCTCTCTCTATTTGCTTCTCAGCTGCCATTAGCTGAGCGCTTTCCTCCACCACACCCTGCCACCATGAATTTTCTTCCTTGGAGCTAGCTGACCATGGAATTATCTGAAGTACTGAGCCAAAAATGAACTTTTTCTCCTCCAAGTTCTTCTTATCTGACATTTTAGTCAAAGCAACAAAATACTAACAGTCTTTTTTATAGTCAAGATATTGCTCCTTTGTCTGATGAATAGTTTGCAGATATTTTCTTCTGTTCTGTAGTTGTCTCCACTCTCAACTCTGTTGGTTATTTCCTTGTTGTATAGAAGATTATTAGTATCATGTAATCCCATAGGATAATTTTTGCTCTTGATGCTTGTGCTTCTCCAGTCTTATCCAAAGTCACGGCCTACACTGATGGCCTGAAGTATCACCTCTGTTTTTCTTAGTAGCTTTATAGTTTTGTTCTTATATTAAGGTCTTTTATCCATTTTGAGTTGCTTTTTATATGTGATGAGAGATAGGGTCCAAGTTCTGTTCTTTGGTACATGTATGTTCAGTATTCTAGTACCATTTACTGCTGAGGCAGTCCTTCAATGTATATTTTTTGGGGCATTGTTGAGTTGAATTTAGATATAGGTGTGTGGATTTATTTTGGGATTTCTATACCGTACCTTTGATCTATGATTTTTTTATGCTAATATCACGTTGTCTTAGTTTCTATGGCTTTATGGTATATCTTGAGATCAGGTATTGTGATGCCTGTAGCTTTGTTTTTTGCTCAAGATTGCTTTGGCTATTTGGGGTCTTTTGTACTTTCATATGAATTTTAGGATTTTTTTTTTTTTAGTTCAGTGAAGAATGCCATTGGTATTGATGGAGATTATATTGAATCTATAAATTGCTTTGCATAGTATGGATATTTTAACAATAATACTTTTTTCAAACCACGAGTGTGGTAAGTCTTTCCATCTTTTTCTGACTTTTTCAATTTCTTTCATTAGTGACTTGCAGTTTGCATAAACATTTCCATTCCTTGGTTAAATTTATTTCCATGTAATTTATATTTTTGTAAAGAGGATTGCTTTCTTGATTATATTTTTATTGGAAATTTTGTCAGTGGTGTATACAAATGTTACTGATTTTTGTATATTGTTTTTGCATCCTGCAGCTTCACTGAATTAGTTTATCATTCTGTTAGTCTTTTGGTGGAGTCTTTAGGATTTTCTATATACAGGATCATGTTGTGTACAAACTGAGATGAGTTGACTTTCTCCTTTCCTAATTGTATGTCTTTTTAAAATTTCTCTTGACTAATAGCTATGTGTAAGACTTCTGGTATTATGTTGAATAAGACTGGTGAAAGGGGACATCCTTATCTTGTTTCAGATCTTAGAGGAAACGCTTTCAACTTTTCTCTGTTCAGTGTGGTGTTGACAGTGTTTTTGTTGTACATAGGGTTCATTCTGTTGTTGTATAGTCTTTCTAGGCCTTAGTCGTTGAGAGTTTTTATCATGCAGAGTTGTTGAATTTTATTCAGTTGCCTTTTCTCTGTCTATTGAGATAATTATATGACTTTTGTCACATTTGTTGATTTGGGCATGTTGAAACTTCCTTGCATCCTCATGATAAGTTCCCTTTTATAATGGTGTATGATCTTTTTGATGATGTTGGATTCAATTGGTAGTATTTTGGTGAGAATTTATGCATTCATGTTCCTCAGGGATCTTGATCTACTGTTTTCTCTCTCTCTCTGTGTGTGTGTGTGTGTGTCCCCATGTGTCCATCCTTGTTTCGTTTTGATATCAGGGTAATGCTAGCCTTAGAAAGAATTTGAAAAATTCTTCATTTTTTGAAAACCTGAAGAATGATTTGTATTAGTTCTTTAAAAGTTTAGTGAAATTCAGTAGTGAAACATCTGTTTCTGGCTTTTCTTTCTTGGGAGCCTTTTATTGCTAATTCAAATTTCTTGCTCCTTACTGGTTTTTTAAGCTTTCTATGTCTTCATGGTTCAACTTTGGTAGGTTGCATGTATGTGTTCAGAAATTTATTGTTTCTTTCTAGGTTTCCAAGTCATTGGCATATAGTTCTTGCAATATTTCCTAATGATCCTGTATTTTTTATATCAGTTGTAATATCTCCATTTTGATTTGATTTGATTTATTTGGATCTTCTCTCTTTATCTTTGAATAGTTTAGTTACAGGTGTGTTGATTATCTTTTCAAATAGCCAACTCTTTGTTTCATCAATTATTTTTTAAAAAATCTTCTATTTCATTTATTTCTGCTCTGATCTTCATTACTTGTTGCTTTTGTTTTTTTCCTGGAATTACATCATTAGGTTCTTCATTTGAAATCTGTTTTTTTGATCAGTACATGTTATGAATAAAATTTCAAATATTTTGGTATATAATGCAGGTTTTGGTATGTTATTTTTTTGTTTTCATTTGTTTCAAGACATTTTAAAATTTTATTCTTGATCTCTTTTTAAAAACTTCAATTAACTTTTAAATTGGTGCATAAAGTCCTAAAAATTATGTATCCTGGTGGTGTAGCATGTAATGTTTTGATACATGTATATGTTTTGTAATTAGGTTAAAATATCTATTTCTTCAAACATTTGCCATTTCTTCAGAGCAGAAATATTCAAAATCCCTTTCGATTTTTTTTATTGACGCATTTGTAGTTCAAGAGTATGTTGTGGGTTTCCATGTATTTGTACAATTTCCACAGTTATTTCTTGAATTTAATTTCTATTATTATATTGTGGTCAGAGGAGATACATGATAAGATTTCTATTTTTTTTTTAATTTGCTGAGACTTGCATGGTGGCTTAACACATGGTCTGTCCCAGATAATGTTTCATGTGCTGAGGAGAAGAATGTTTGTTCTATGGATATTGGATGAAATGCAATATCTTAGGCACATGTCAATCTATGGAGGCTGTGTGGGGTGCAGTTGACTCTCATGACCCAGGTGGTATGGTATAGCTTGCATGGAAGAGGGGGCAAGGCACCCATAAGGTATGTTGTACAATTAGCAGTTTCTGTGGCTGGTGTGGATATGGAGCTAGTGACTTGGGAAAGTATGCTATGCACAGTATCAGGGGTGGGGACTGGTTGAATTTGATTTCTAAATAGAGCCAAGCAGTAGTTGTCTGATTGAAGAGTGTTTTATGTGAACTGAGTTCCCCTCTGGGGTAGTGCAGCAGGGCATGCTCCTTGACAATTCCAACTAGTTCCAGGGCCTGAGAAGGCTGCAGGATTTCTCTGAACCAAAGATTTCAGGTGTCTATGGTGTCAACGGAGGATGTTGAGGACCTCTCATTTACCTTTTCCCTATTATGGAAGGACTCTTTTGGATTAAAACTGGTACAGACTAGAGCAATGGGACAGTCAATGGAATATACTTTATTCCTTTCTTTACTAGGCCATTTAGAATTTTTCCACTGTTTTCTCTTTTTAATTTGAACTGTTCTCTAATGCTCTCCCCAGAATAGTCTAGCCAATAGCAGGTGTTTATTCTTTGATTTTTTTCCCCTCCATATTTGACATTTTGGTGGGGGGAAAGCACGTCCTGTGCCTATAGGCAGACATCTTGCAGAACATGTAGAACCAGGTTTCAACCCTGCTGCTATGAACAGCACACTCTTGGTCCATGTGCCAACCACTTGGGAGGGGTAGGAGTGGATTTATAGAAGGAAGTAATACCTGAGATGCACCCTGAAACATAAACAGAGTTTAGATAAGGAGAGAGAGACATGGTATGTTGGCCATTAGAGTGCCTTGATAGATTTAGTGATCACATCTTTGTTTGAACTAGATTCAGTTAAGGATGATGCCTGAGTCAGTATTATATCCTTCAAATACCCAGCAGTGCTTTGCGTATAGAATGTACTCAGTATTTATATAAAGGGTAAGGACTTTATAAGCACTTACCAGGTGTATGAAAATACTTTATCTTCATATTATTGAAGTTAATTTCTGTGTTAAGGATCATTTGGCCTCATGGAAGAGACTGTATTTATACAACTCAGGCTAATGCCAGAGCCTTCTGGGTTTTGTCAGTCAACTCAGTTTCCTCTGCTCATCTCCTCTGTGAAGAAGAACACTTGATGGAGAAGCTTATGTAGTGCTTGCTACTCTGTTGATGGGACATGGACTTTGTGCTTTGGTTATAAAACTAATCATCTTGGTTGTTGAGATTGACAAACGTATCCATGCCGGTTATAGTTTTAGGATCCAGTATGGTTTGAGTGTTTATGTCCAGTCAAAATTCATGTGTTGTAGCCTAATCCTGATGTGGTGATATTAGGAGGTGCAGACCTTGGGAGATGATTAAGTCATGGGGTGGAGCCTTATGAATGGGATTAGGCTGAAGAGGTTAGAGTTCCCCCTTTTCGCTATGTGAAGATGCAGCTAGAAGATACCATCTATGACACTGAGTTTATGAGCATGTAGATCTTAGACCTTTCAGTTTCCCAAACTGAGAAATCACTTGCTTTTGTTAATAAGCAACCAGTGTATGGTATTTTCAAGATCAAACTGAACAGACTTAAGCAATTACCAGAGTAATTTTGTCCTATTGGTACTAAATTTTTTTATCTAATATATTTTTCTTAGCAGTATAATTATGAAAATAAATGAATACATTTTTCAGAAAGAAAGAATTCTCTCTCAATAATTATTTGGTATGGCAGATAACAAATTACAGACAAAATTCATTAGGACAACAAATTGGGTCATAAAATCATACTTTTCCCTTAAAGCATATTTATCAAAAAATCAAAGATAGATTTATGCTTTTGCTTATTACAGATTCTGGCATCCCTTTCATCCACAGGTTGCCTTGGTTCCTTCAACCCTCTTCACCTGAGCAGGGCTGCACTTACTTCACTATCTTGGACAAGGAACCCAGTAGCAGCAAACAAACCATAATTTTTAGAAGATTATTAAATATCTTTGCAGATAAGGTCAGGGATTAAAGTCACAGTTCCCATCATTTTATTCCTTGTTCCACAACAATAGACTATGACCAGGGCTAGGTTCAATGGACTTGGCTCCAAACAGTTGATCAGGGCAGAGTCAGCTCTGTGTATTTCTTATCCTCTAAAGTCCAGCAGGAAAGTCAAGGCATGTGATGGAAGAAATGGAGGAAGGGGAACTAGAAACACAGAATACCTCCTCCAGCCTAGGTTCTGAACAGTGACACTGTCACTGTTGTCCCCATTCTCTTGAGCAAACCAAGTCATCTGGCCACACCTAGCCTAATGTTATTGGGCCAGAGAAATATCCTATCTTTAGCAGTAGGATGTACAAAATGATATTGGTAAAAAAATGAGGATAGGAGAGGTGAAGGATTTCAAAAATAAGAGGCAATCTATCAGAGAGGAATTCATCAGGTTAAGTGCAAAACAAAGGTTTTTAAAAAGTACTTTCATTAGAATTCATACTCAGTTTTAGCATCTACTCTGCATGTTGCACCCTACTGATTTCTACCTTGCATTGTTAAGTCCTGATTTATTGCCTCAAATATCAAGGTATTAATTGATATTTTGTAACTGGTGGTTATGGGTTTTAAAAATTCTTCCCTAGTCATCTAGAGCTTCATTTGTTTTGTGTTGTTTAGATAGTCCTCATTTGTTGGGTCTCAATTGCTAACCTGCTCTGCATTTTTTTAATAGAAATTTTTATCTTTTTTTAAAAATTAAAACCCTTTTTGCACTCCTTTCTGTTTGATTAAGGAAAGTACTACTGACACAGAGCTCTTGAAATAGCCCAGTCAGGCTCAGTGAAGATGCTGCTTGATTTTCTTGTTTGATTTGTGACTTGAAAGAGTCAGAAAGAATTCTCATGTTATGGAACATTGCCTCTTAATATCAATCCAATAAATCCCTGAGACCTCACAGACTATGAGATGCCTTTTATTCATTTGTAATTGACATGACATTTAAAAAAATATATCTATATACACAGAGATAGATGTGTACATTCACACATCCATCTTTTACAGTACGGGTAAATGCCAAAAGTCCTGTGTGCTGAATTGTATGTAGATTGTCTTCTAAATTCTATTTTTTCAAAAAATTGCATTAAAAAAGCAAATGTTTCATCAGTTTTCTATTTAATTCCACCTAGAAAAATGCCTGATGATCAAGGAGATCAAGATTAAGAATTACTAAAAGCAATATAATTTCTATATTAAGCGTATTAAGCTTATGGTCTGTTCTTCAAAGGTCTCTGCATATTTAGGTCTACAGTCAGTAACTTAAGAATGTAAGAGACCCTAGGTCTTGACATTTTGTCAAACCCAGGCATAAGGGACATTGACCCATAAGTATCATTTCGATGTTTCCAGGGCCTCACAAATTAAAGGGAATTTGTAAGGACAGCATGATAGATCTTATTTCGATGTAAATGTTTCAATGTAATTCATTCCTAATGAATACTGTTTATTGGGTCATTCATTTTGTCCAATAAATTGCTAATGAGAAATTTTATTTTTCAAAAAACAAGGTTTGGGTATTAAAAAGCATTGGAGACTTCTGACATTCTAGTGGGGAAGTTGACGTGAAAGTAAAGACATCAAGAAATTATAATGATATCATCTGCTCTGTTCTACAGGTATCAATCAAGAGTTGGGAAGCAGTAATTCTGGAAGAGCTGCAGAAGTCTCCCCTGCAGTGCTCCATCACCTAGAGAAGAGGATAAAAGAGATTTATCACAGTGATTCAGTTCAGAGAGGCCTCTGAAGACTGTCTTGGGGAGCATTTTCTGTGGTGAATTCTGAGGAACAGTTTTACCCAGGCAGAATATATTAAGTATAAAAGGTAAGGCATTTATTCATTCACCAATAGTTGTCTACTGTGAACGAGGCACTAGGACCCTCCTGATATTCCCAAGTGAACAGACGAAATTCCCTGTCTTCACAGAATTTACATGCTTTGGGGAGGAAACAGTCAGTAAGAAACACAAATAAGTAAATAACAAAGTATGTTGGAAAGCACTCTTCAAGGAGTTGCTCATTCGACAAACACCTTGGGAATAGGTGATTTCTCCAGGGATGACATAAAAATTGGAGTCACACTGTTAGTCTGTTCATCTCAATTTCCTGACGCCTGGAATGGGGACTGTAGTGCTTTGGTTATATTCAGGTTATATTCAGCATTTGACAATGCTCACTTCTTACCAGTCTTCTTTCCCTTAACTATATCACAGGGCAGCGACTCTTCCAGTTTTCATGTTCCTGGAATGCTGTGCAATGGATGTCAAGGAAAAGATTGGGGATGATTTCTAATGAGCACTGAAGGATGTGCAGGCTTCTAGGGGCAGTGAGGACAGATGGAGCAGAATGTGAAAAGGCAGGAAGAGAGAGCACAGAGCACCTGAGAGCCAGCAAGGAAGTGAGTCAAAGTTGAACTCTAATGTGAAAACCTCATGACAATTCTGTGATGCAGAAAGAACAAGTAAGGCACCATCAGAAGGAACTAGGAAGCTATCCATTTATGTCATATGATCCCCATGACTCAGTTCATCCTTCTGTGGACTGCCTAGCCATATCCAGCTACCTATTACCATGCAAGATTAACCATGCATAATCCATCCGTAAACGGGGTGGTGGAGGGGTGGGGAGTTTACCTAAGAGTTATTCTTGCAGGATGTTTTACACAAAGAAAAGTGTGCTTGTGGGGCCCTTGAAACATCGAAATGAGGCTTACAGGTCAGTGTCCCTTATGTTTGAGTTTAGTAAAGCCAACCTCTGGGGAGCTGGTTACTCTTACTGACATAGTGGTCTCCTGAGGCTTTGAGCAGATCAATTCTTCTCACTTCTGGCTCTTCAACTGTTTAAATTTGCAAGGGTTTGCTTAGCATCAGGAATGTCTAACTACTTTCAGGGGAGGTAGGGAACAATTCCTGTTTTCCTTGAGCACTCTGGAGTCCTGCAGAATGGAGATGCTGTAGAAAAGGAATGGGACGTTTATTATTATAATGAGTGAGGGTTTAGAGGGACACAAGTGGGATTGCATATCACTATGATGAAAAGATAATTACTGAAACATCTGTAGCCTGGGCAATTAATCTAGCGATGATTACACAGAGGCTGGTGGGAAGGCGACACGGTGTATTATACAGGATCCTGGAGGACCACTAAACAGACTGTAGCACTTCTGTGGGAGGAGAAGAAGAAGGAAGGGAGACAACTTGTTATGCAAGACAAGTAGTGAAAGGAGCCCAAGCAAACAGCATAACAAAACATCACTCTTCTCTTGAATGGAAGTATTAAAAATGCAAAAATCTGGGAGTGCATATTTTACTTGAATTTAGTTTCAGTTTGAATACATTTGGGACTTCTCCCCACGCACCTGCTCCTTCCTGCCTTTCCTATCACCCTCCCTACTGGAAGAAGAAAAAAGGACAAAACAAAACATGGAGCACATTGATTGGAAACAATCCCAACAATCAGATCAGAATAAATGAAGGCGTAACAGAGCGAAGTCATCTCTCACCGTGTAACGGAACAAAAGTGGCAATTTAGAAACAGCAGGAATGATTGAGTTTGTGAGTGGAATAGAGAGAAGGTGGAATTCGTAAGGAGAGCGTACAGATCTTATTTCAATGTAAATGTTTTCTTGGTGAAACGGTTTGTGGAGATAGATCAGAGACAGCCCAGACATTCCCAGAGTCTCCTGCCCTTGTGGGTTGAGGGTGGAAGAGTGGAGGACAGGGTCATTGTACCAAGACCCTTTATTTTAGGTTCACAAGTGGTCTGATCTTGCCTTGAGTACTTCTGGAAATTATTGGGGAGCACTGACATGCCCCATAGTATGTCTTGGATGCTGTTTCTCTCTCTGGGTTCCTGTGCAGGGTTCTTCATCAGTCACTTCCCGTCCATGCTGTAGCTCTTCATCCATTTTGTTCTCCAAGAGGGGCACTCTGTGGGGTCACGCTTTAATAAAGACCTGAGACAAACATCATTACCCTATTGTACATGTATGATTACGCACATGGTGTGACTTCGCTTCATGTACAACCAGGGAAACAACTGTACTCCATTCGTATATGATGAATCAAAATGAATTAAACTAAAAAACCCCCAAACCTCATGTAGTTATATGTTAATTTGAAAAAGAAAAAAAAACCTCATATAGTAATAATATGTCAATTTCATCAGATCAAATTACTCCATGTAAAAGTATAAAGCCTCTAATAAAAAACATTGAAGAATAAAAAAAAATAAAATAAATGCCTGAGGACAATGTAAGTGGATTGGAGAACCATAGTTTTCTGTGATCCTCAGAGGAGGCCCCCTGTTAGCCCAGAAGGACTCAGCAGCACCCCATCCCTTCAGTTTCCATCTTCCCAGTCACCTGCATCTGGACTGGTTTTTCTTGCCAACCGATTAGCATTACATTGATATCACATTGATTATTACATTGATATTGTAGTAATCCCTTGAGCAATGTCCTGTGCCCACAATAAAGTCAAACTTTTTCTGTATTCCGTAGGGCATTTATTATCTCATTATAAATCTCCTACACTTGGAATAAATCTACTAGTTCAAGCATTTCCTCAAACTTTAGGTAGGTTATTGCCTTTCCTTGGTTGGCCAGAATAGCCTGTCACTGTTGTCAGCCTTCCTGGAGTGTGTTTCTGTATCTGCCCCAGTGTGCCAAGCTCTTCATTTCTCTCACTCTAAAAACTTCAGGTCCAAAGCTGTTGAGATCCAGTTGCTATTGCTTGAGATCGGAAGAAGTGGTTGCAGTTTTAAACCAGTGTACTCCAACTACAATTTTAACAGCTCTGTTCTCCAGGAGGATGGTAACATGGTAATGGTTAGTAGGCCTCAAAGTACTACCATATGGGAAATTCCTGTCTGTGTCATACTCCATGGAACAGATTCTGTAGCCATGAAACTCAAAGGCATCTGCTTGCTCTGGGAGTTCGACACCAGACTGGTGCTTATTAGCTGCGTGAATATGGACATTTCACTGAATGTTACCTGTGTGACTATGCTATGACAGCTGTGTAACTATGTGAAATATAACAATTGTCTGAATCTTAACTTTCAGAATTTCCCACTCTCTACACTTGTGGACAATATTGCTCTACAGTATTACATCTGTCTCACTCATTTGGAAATTTCTACACAGATGAAGATCACAGATTATGTGAAATAAAATTCTTGTGTTCTGCCCATTTTAGTAATTTCATAGTAAGAGGAACTTGCAAAACCTGTAAAACACTTTAGTTAATAAACATGCAATTAATCTCTCGTTACCCAATGAAGTTAAAAGTATTTGATGACATCCATTAAAATGTTGTGTGAGATACTATAATTTTCAGTTCTTCTTTAGATACAATTAGTTTCAGCAATGTAAACTGAATTTTGATTACTGTCTGAATCTCACTACAACACATAGCACTGTGTAATATTTATTACACAATGTAATGTATAATTAGAGAAGTAACTATGTAATGATGGTAAGAATGGAGAAAGGATAGAGAGCATAGAGGGAAGGGAGGGGTGGGGTTGAGGTTGGGGGGTAAGAATAATAACAGTATGTGTGACAGACATCATTGCCCTGTGCACATGTATGAATGCACAGATAGGGTGACTCTACTTTGTGTACAACCAGAAAAACAATTGCTGTACTCCATTTGTGTTCAATGAATCAAAAAATTAAATAAAAAGAAAAAAAAAAGAAGTAACTATGTCACAAAGAAGATATTCCTTGCTCAGTAGGCTACAAAGTTGCGTGGAAAATTGGTGTTCTTAAAGAACACAGGTAAAAAGAGAGTGGGTAAAGGTAAAATATACAAGGTGGTTTAGTTTTATCTACCAAGACTGACAAAAAATAATGAAAATAGTAACAAGAATGGCAACTTCATTTTCTAAACAGGTAGTAGGTACCTGGCAGAGCACAAAGTAATTTACCTTTAACTTCTTATTCCCTCTTAATAGTCTTGAAGATGGAGGTGGCCATGGTAACCTCCTGCTTTGGTGGGAATGCTCCCAACGCCACACTGTGAGACTTTCCATGGTTGCAGGTATGGCTGCTGTGGCCAACTTTGGCAACTGTCTAATGAATACTTAGCATTCATTGAATAAATAAGTGATTGTAGGAATGACGCCTGATTGTTCCAAGGCCAACAGAGAGACAGTGTTATTGAGACAAATTTTATTTGAAACTTATATTTAGATCAAGCTCTGGGGCTCCTGGCAACAAGACTAAAAGAGAGCTATAGCAAATGGTGAAATTCTATCGATGCTTCCTATTTATTGAGCAATTAGTGTGTGCTAAGTCCTGTATTTGTGAATTTAAATACTAGCTCATATATATTGATTATTCACTATGTACTAACATTTTCCTAAGTGTAGAAGATGGAATTATCGTTCTCATTACTATTTACATTATTTCCATCAATATTAGCAGTTTAAACTAAACTATCTTGTATATCTTCCTTATACCTAATCTCTGTTTATCTGTTTTCTTTAAGAAAATCAATTCTTTCATACAACTTTATATCCTACTGAGCAAGGAATGTCTTCTTTGTAGCATAATTAATTTTATGATGAATATTAGTGAAATCTTATGTGCAATAACATGCATTGTAGTGAGACTGTGAAATACAGGATACCTAGTTAAATGTGGAATTCTGATGGAAACAAACAATGTTAGTGTTAGTATGGGACTAAATTGCTTCTTTTTTTCTTCTGGAATTCAAATTTAATTGAACACACAATTTTATTTGTCAAATTGGATGGCCTTAATTATAGTCTTATCTTAATAATACATCAGTCTTAAGAGGCTTATTTTTTAAATGAGAGCATTGGAGCACACGAAAGTTGTGTAATCTCTCTAACATCACACATCACTATGTGGTAAACAGGACTGAAATTGAGATAGACTAGCTCAGGAGACCATGACTTTAACCACAATGTTATGCTCCCAACGATCCTGTGAGATGGCATAATTAGGCCCATTTTATACATCTGATATCAGAATTAGTGAAATCGAGGAACTTTTGTCATATTATATAGCTAATAACAGAGGAAGAACTGTGCTTTGAACCCAGGGGTACCTGTCTCCAGAGTTAGTACTTTTTAATCCCTATCTTTAAAGACAAAATCATATAACTAGACTTTTTCAAGGTCAGGAACTGATGAAGTTTTTCAGTTGTTAATATTTTCTTCCGGGGTAGTATGAGACACGGGAGAATGAAAAATAAATGCCTAGGGAAGGCCTAATGCTATTTGGTATCAACAAATTATATACAGTGTCACCAAGATTCCTTTTAGAGTAAGGATTTATTTCACTATTTCTAATAGCTTAAGTGTTGGCATTAGAATATTTCTGTAGCTAGAGGATCTGAACTGGAGAGAAGCTGATTCATCTCAGTATTTTACCTTATGCATATGTCGGCTGAGAGGATTTATTAACCATCTACAGCCTGGAGACCTTCAACATGATTGCAGCGAAAGCATTTCCTAAATATTGCCCTTGTCTACTTCATTTGTGACTTAGAATAAGCAATGACATCTTTCAGTTCTAAAGAAACTCTCAAGACCATCCATTAACCTGAATCATTCTCACGGTGGCTGGCCTGATTCTGTCCCAGCACAGTGGTTCAGGAAAACTCTAAGACACAATACAAATCTAGGCTTATCAGGAAGGAGAATTTTTTTTTTTTAGTAAGCAAATCAAACTACCCTAGCTTTTTAAAATGTGTTCATTAGAATCAAACAAAGTAAGTCAAATGGATCTATTTCTGATGATAGTCATAGAAATTGTGCTCTCTGAATTAAATTTGCCTCATCTCCCTGTTATTTGAGACAATTGGCCATTTGTGTGAAAATCAAGTAATTATATGCTCCAGTGCTTTTTGAAAGAAAGGAAGCAGAGAAAGAGAGAGAAGCACAAATGTGGTCCACCTGTGGTTAGTAATGCATTTGGGTTGGAGCTTTCAAACTGAAAATGGGGGTGAGCCCATTTTCAGTGAAAATGGGGGTGAGCCACCATCTCAGGGGTGGCTCAGTGACCCTGGATTCTACTCTGGGTTCCAGGTTATGAGTTTGACAGTTGTTCACTTCGGAGGATGGGAATTTCTATTTCAATACTTCAATGGGTCTCCCCATAAGACTAAGGTTTCGCTTAAAAGGTTTGTTACTGTCTTTGATCATGCAGGACCCAGTGTGCACTTCAATTCTAGGTCATGGTTTGTTTGACAAAATAACTGCAATGCTTGACATGTCTTTCCAAGTGTGGCCGATGCTGGAGCTGCTTCCAAGGTTACACAGTAAGAACACTTTGGAACTAGGGCTCAAACTCAGCTCTCTGGTGCCTTCCCTATTATATAATATTATTGCTTTATGTTTTTGCCACTTGTCATTTGTGGCAGGATAAGCCCAATTTGCTGCGGGGAACTTTAAAAGTAAGTGGAACATAGGATAATTTTCTAAAAATTCCTACTTACCACAAGGGAGGATTGACCTGAAGTCAAATTTGAGGAAGGATAATATGTCATCTTCTGCCTTACCATGTTTATCTCTGTCCTCTGAGTTTCTCTTCACCTTTTTCAGTGGCAGGAACTCTTACTGTCTGTTCTTTTATATCCGAAAGTCCTGCTTTAAAATGTGGCCGAAGCTGTCTTTCTGAGTCAATGCTCATATTTCAGCATGGTTCTCCTGGAGTGAGACTCCAGAATATTCTCTTCCAGATGAAGAGACAGAAGCAAACCAAGCAATGAATTCCCAGCTATCAAAAAATGACTGATTCTGTCACTCTCAGGGGTCCAAGAATTTGAAAAGAGAAAACTTGGAGGCTGAGATACAATAAAGAGAAATTAAACCTTTTGTCTTAGGTTTTCACTATAATTTGGGGGGTGAATTTATTTTTATGGTCTGCTTACACTCATGGTGCTTCTTATATTTGAGGGTTCATGTGTTTCAATAATTCTAGAATATTCTGAGTTATTATCTGTTTGAATATTACCATTTGTTAATTCTCTGTGGTCTCTTCTATAACTTGTTTTAGAAATTGCTAAGATTATCTCAAATATTAGTACACAATTTGCCACAAAGTAAATGCTAGATTGTTGGTAACAATGATCATGATGACCATAAGCATGATTAGTTTAGAAATGGCATGTCATGAAGTATATAAAAGATCAAAGGTTTTGGAGTAATCTTGACTTGGTTTCACATATATTAGGTGTGAGATCTTGGTCTCTTTTAACTTCAATTTCTTTGTTGGCAAAATAACAGCTCATTGAGCTTTAAGTGATTTAGTATAAACACAGATTCTAAATAAACATTTTCCTATTTTGCTAAATTATTGATTGATTGATTGTACTGGGGATTAAACCCAGAAGTGCTTAACTACAGAGCCACATCCCCAGCCCTTTTAAAATTCTTTTTATTTTGAGACAGTCTTGCTAAGTTGCTTAGGGCCTCGGTAGGTTGCTGAGGCTGGCTTTGAACTTGTGATTATCCTGCCTCAGCCTCCTGAGCTGCTGGGAATGCAGGTGTGCACCACTGTGCCCAGCTACTAGAATTATTTTTAAATCATCAAATCTTACCGACTCTTAGAATGGAGAAGTAACCTGGTTTGATTTGGGAAGGCTACACAAGGGGATGAGTGAAGCTGTTTAAGCATATGGAAGATTCAGTTGGTGAGTTTTAAACATGGGTTATGGTAGAAACTAAATGGGTGGGCAAACAGAGTGATGGAGTGGGGACACTCGACTGAGGGGGTCATATCGATACACAATGGGAGTCATGGTTGTACAAGCTGAGTGGCCAATTAATATTCATTTGCCTGCTTTGCCAGAATGATGGGTTTGCACTGCAGATGAACAGATGGAATTTAAGAAACTCATCATCAAGTTCACCATGGTTTGACCTAAATATCTAATTACTTAATTAGATAATTATCTCATTATCTCACTCTTTGGTATATATTAAAATCCCACTCATTGGTATATATTGAAATCAACATATTACAGTGACATAGTCACATTAATGTTTATAGGCTCAATTTTTAAAAATTTATTTATTTTGATTCATTGTACACAAATGGAGTACAGCTGTTGTTTCTCTGGTTCTACACAAAGTAGAGTTGCACCATCTGTGCATTCATATATGTACACAGGGCAATGATGTCTGTCTCATTCTGTTATTTATTCTTACCCCCCACACCAACCCCACCCCTCCCTTCCCTCTATGCTATCTATACTTCCTCCATTTTTGCCTCCCTTCCACCCCACATTATGCATCATCATTCACTTATTAGAGAAATCATTCAGCCTTTGGATTTTTGGGATTGGCTAATCTCACTTGGCATGACAGTTTCCAACATCATCCATTTACCTGCAAATGCCATAATTTTATTTACCTGCAAATGCCATAATTTTTATTCTATGGCTGAGTAATATTCCATTGTATATATATACCACAGTTTCTTTATCCATTCATCTATTGAAGGGCACCTAGGTTGGTTCCACAATCTAGCTATTGTGAATTAAGCAGCTATGAACATTGATGTGGCTGCATCACTGTAGTATGCTGATTTTTAAGTCCTTTGGGTATAGGCCAAGGAGTGGGATAGCAGGGTCAAATGGTGGATCCATTCCAAGTTTTCTAAGGAATCTCCACACTGCTTTCCAGAGTGGCTGCACCAACTTGCAATCCCACCAGCAATGTATGAGTGTACTCTTTTCCCCACATCCTTGCCAACACCTGTTGTTGCCTATATTCTTAATAAAAGACATTCTAATTGGGGTAAAAATGAAATCTTAAGGTGATTTTGATTTGCATTTCTCTTATAACTAGGGATGTTGAACATTTTTTCATATATCTGTTGATTGCTTGTAGATCTTCTTCTGTAAAATGTCTGTTCATTTCCTTGGCCCATTTATTGACTGGGTTATTAGTGTTCTTGGTGTAAAGATTTTTGAGTACTTGGTAGATTCTGGAGATTAGTGCTCTATCTGAAGTGTGTGTGGCAAAGATTTTCTCCCACTCTGAAGGCTCTCTCTTCACTTTGCTGATTTTTTCCTGTGCTGAGAAAAAGCTTTTTAGTTTGCTTCTATCCCAGTCATTGATTCGTGCTTTTATTTGTTGCACTTTGGGAGTCATGTTAAGGAAATCTGGTACTAGGCCAACATGATGAAGATTTGGACCTCTTTTCTCTTCTATTAGGTGCAGGGTCTCTGGTCTAACTCCTAGGTCCTTGATCCATTTTGAGTTGAGTTTTGTACAGGGTGAGAGATATGGGTTTAGTTTCATTTTGCTGCATATGGATTTCCAGTTTTCCCAGCACCATTTGTTGAAGAGGCTATCTTTTCTTCATTGTATGCTTTTGGCTCCTTTGTCAAGTATGAGAAACCTGTATTTATGTGGGTTTGTCTCTGTGTCCTCTATTCTGTACCATTGATCCACCTGTCTATTTTCGTGCCAATACCCTGCTGTTTTTGTTACTATTGCTCTGTAGTATATTTGAAGGTCTGGTACTGTGATACCCCCTGCTTCAGTCTTCTTGCTAAGGATTGCTTTAGCAATTCTGGGTCTCTTATTCCTCCAAATGAATTTCATGATTGCTTGCTCTAATTCTATGAGGTCTGTCATTGGGATTTTAATTGGAATTGCATTGAATTTGTATAGTGCTTTTGGTAGCATGGCCATTTTGACAATGTTAATTCTGCCTACCCAAGAACATAGGAGATCTTTCCATCTTCTCAGACTTTCTTTAGCGTTCTGTAGTTCTCATTGTAGAGGTCTTTCACTTCTTTTGTTAGATTGATTCCCAAGCATTTTATTTTTTTTTTGAGGCTATTGTGAATGGGGTAGTTTTCCTAATTTCTCTCTCAGAGGATGCATCACTTATGAATAAAAATGCATTAGATTTATAAGCATTAATTTTATATCCTCCTACTTTAGTGAATTCATTTATGAGTTCCAGAAGTTTTCTGGTGGAATTTTTAGGCTCCTCTAAATAGAGAATCATGTTATCAGCAAATAGGGATAGTTTGAGCTCTTCTTTTCCTATTCGTATTCCTCTAATTTCTTTGGCCTGTCTAATTGCTCTGGCTAGAGTTTCAAGGACGATGTTGAATAGAAGTGGAGAAAGAGGGCATCCCTGCCTTGTTCCAGTTCTCAGGGGGAATGCTTTCAATTTTTCTCCATTTAGAATGATGTTAGCTGTGGGCTTAGCATAGATAGCCTTTACAATATTAAGGAATGTTCCTACTATCCTGATTTTTTTCTAGTGTTTTGAGCATGAAGGGGTGCTGTATTTTATCAAATGCTTTTTCTGCATCTATTGAAATAATAATCATGTGGTTCTTGACTTTAAGTCTGTTGATGTGGTGAATTACATTTATTGATTTCCGGATGTTGAACCAACCTTGCATCCCCGGGATGAAACCCACTTGATCATGGTGCACTATCTTTTTAATATGCTTTTGTATGCGATTCACTAAACTTTTGTTAAGAATTTTTGCATCTATGTTCATTAGGGATATTGGTCTGAAATTTTCTTTCCCTGATGTGTCCTTCTCTGGTTTTGGTATCAGGGTGATATTAGCTTCATAGAATGAGTTTGGAAGGATTCCCTCTTTCTCTATTTCATGAAATACTTTGAGGAGTTTTGGAATGAGCTCTTCTTTGAAGGTCTTGTAGAACTTGGCTGTGAATTCATCTGGTCCTGGATTTTTCTTTGTTGGTAGGCTTTTGATGACTTCTTCTATTTCATTGCTTGAAATTGGTCTATTTAAATTGTGTATGTCCTCTCGATTCAGTTTGGGTGGCTCATATGCCTCTAGGATCCTGTTGATGTCTTCCAAGTTTTCTATTTTGTTGGAGTATAAATTTTCAAAATAGCTTCTAATTATGGTTTGTATTTCATTAGAGTCTGTTGTGATATTTCCTTTTTTACCACGAATTTTAGTAATTTGAGTTTTCTTTCTCCTTCTTTTCGTTAGTGTGGCTAAGGGTTTATCAATTTTATTTTTTCAAAGAACCAACTTTTTGTTTTTTCAATATTTTGAATTGTTTCTTTTGTTTCAATTTCATTGATTTCAGCTCTGATTTTAATTATTTCCTGTCTTCTACTACTTTTGGTGATGTACTGTTCTTGTTTTTCTAGGGTTTTAAGTTGTAATGTGAGGTCATTTATTTGTTTACTTCATTCTTTTATTGAATGTGCTCCATGCAATAGATTTTCTTCTTAGTACTGCTTTCAGAGTATTCCAGAGATTTTGATATGTTGTGTCATTCTCGTTGACCTCTAAGAATTTTTTTATTTCCCCCCTAATGTCTTCTGTTATCCATGCATCATTCAATAGCCTATTATTTAATCTCTGGTGTTGGAGTAGTTTCTGTTTTTAATTTTATCATTGATTTCTAATTTCATTCCATTATGATATGATAGAATACAAGATAGTATCTCTATGTTTTTATATTTGGTAAAAGTAGCTTTGTGGTATAACATATGGTCTATTTTAGAGAAGGATCCATGAGCTAGCAGCTCAATTCACAATAGCTAAGCTATGAAACCAACCTCAGTGCCCTTCAACAGATTAATGGATAAAGAAAATGTGGTACATATACACAGTGGAATATCACTCAGCCATAAAGAGGAATAAAATTATGGCATTTGCTGATAAATGGATGCATCCGTAGACTATCATGCTGAGCAAAATAAGTCAATCACAAAAAACCAAAGGCCAAAGGTTCTCTCTGAATGTGGTTGTTAATACATAATAAGATTAGAAGGTGAAAGACTATAATTTCATTGGATTAGACAAAAGGGAATGAAGGAAAGGAGGAGAGGACAAGAATAGGAAAGATAGTGGAATGAATCAGACATAACTTTCCTATGTGTACATAGGAAAACATCACACTGAATCCCACCATCACGTATATCCATGAATGGGGTCCTAAGTAGAATAAGATATATTCCATGCTTGTATAAATATATTAAAATAGGTTCTACTGTCATGTATAACTCAAAAGAAAAAGTAAAAATTTAAAAAAAGAAAAAAATACTGAAAAATATTGTATTCCCCCATTCCCCCTGCCCAAACAAACAAACAAACAAACAACCTAAAGACAGCAGAATGAGTTGATAGAACAGAGAGAAGAGAGCTAGTTATTGCCATAGTCTAGGAATACAGCACAAAGAGCTTGGGTCAGTGTATTGGCAATTGGATAAGGGAGGAAATTAAAAGCACATGGTTGCCGGGTGCAGTGGCACACACTTGTAATCCCAGTAGCTGGGGAGGCTGAGGCAGGAGGATTGAAAGTTCAAAGTCAGCCTCAGCAACTTATTGAGGCTCTAAGTAGCTTAGCAAGAACCTGTCTCAAAATAAAATAAAAAAAAATAAATTAAATAAATAAATAAGTAAATAAAAAAGAATTGTGGATGTGGTTTAGTGGTTAAGTGCCCTGGGTTTAATCCCTCATATAAAGCAAAGCTAAACAAACAATCCCCCTCACAAACCCACATGGTACACAATTGGAAGAGGTTTAATTTAGAAACTAAATGGTAAAATGAGGTGAAAGGAAAAATTAAAGGGGTACCCAAGGATTAAGACTAGGTGTAAATTCAAGAAGAATGGAAGGCTCAAGGTTCAGGAGGGACAGCAAATTAAATTTTAACTGTGTGAAACAGAATTGCAGAATAGCTAGGGTACTGCATGTTGCTTTGTTGGTTATTCTGAAATATCTGAAAAATTTCCCATGCTGTATTCTCATTCTCTGTGCTGTTTTCTGTACCTTACTATCAATCTTTGTTAGCAAATTTCTGCATGTTTTTCAAGAGTGAATTGAGGAGCCATGAGAGAACCTTTTCTGACTCTACTTCCTGTCAGGGTTAGGTATCCCTTCTGTGGAATCCAGTAAAATCCTAATTGAACCTCCACCAGAATGTTCATCGCCCTGTGTTCGGATGACCTGTTGTCTTCTTCAGAGGACTGGGAACTCCCTGGTACAAGCAGTGTCTGGTACATAGAGGATGACTGAAAAATTACAGGTTGAATGATGAATGATTGAACTCAAGTAGAAAAATCCAGCAAACTATTAAAAAATGTGAGTAGTCATGGTGATTTTTCTTCTCTTTCCTTCTGATTTCAGAGCAGATACAAATATTACAAATATAGGCCTCTTCATTTGAATATTTGATCTTAGGTGTCAATTTATCTAACTTCTTTCTAGACTTAAAACTGGGACTATTATTTTAGCAACTTGTCTGAAAAGATTTTGTGCTTAATCAAAACCCATTTGAACAACTCTCTGGAAGGAAGGCATTTTAATTCTTATCTGGTCTTTTCTACCAGGAATCAATGGTGCAGCAAGAGATCAGATTTTTTTTTTTTCTGCTCCTTGAGGTACAAACCAATTTTCTAGCTTCAACATCTCCTAACAAATAATTGTTTGGTTCTGAAATAAAACTCTTTATTACAGCAATAGTGATAAGATAGCAGCAGGACAATGAAAAATGAAGACTTCCTGCATCTGATGTGAGTGAGTCTGGCTGACAGGATTCCTGGAGGTGGTGAATGGAGCCAGGGCAGAGCTGCCTGCCTGAGGTCCAAGTGCAATCATAAACCATTTCCACAAATAGTACTGCTGACTTTTGGCTGGCATGTGTGCTGTGCAGAAGAAAGGGACAGAGGCTGCTATCCTTGGAGAGAAATGGACTTCTTTTTATGTTGCCAACAAAGAGAAGCCCACTGGTGGTGCACGCTATGATGTCTGCTTTGGGTTTTAAAAACATATCACTGCCTGGTTGGAAGAATTGAAATTCTATGTGGCAACTGCCTGTGACATGTAAGGCAAGGTATCCTAGCTCATTAGCGATGCGACTAAGAATAAAGAAAATCTCCTCCTTACCAGCACCAAGGCAAGGCATCTATTGGCCCAAAGAGCAAAGTCACAAAAGGGATCAATGGATTGGGAAGCAGAAGATGGAGGTGAGGTAGTGTGAGCTCGGGAGGTAGACTCCAGGCATAGCATTCTTTGATTCGGTTTTCATACTTTATAATAGGAACAATACAACTCTTTCCATAAGATCAGAAGGATTATTCAGAAAATAAGCCCAGGGGAAAACATATTTCTGGCCAAGACAGGGCATATTTCTTAATACTTATTAAGGGTGTGTAAAAATAGGATACTTGCTTGAATAGAGGGCCACTATTAAAAACAGTAAAATGTTTGAAAGCAGACCTTCTGTTTTAATAGAAATTAGTGTGACCAATGTACCCATATACAAATGCTAAAGGTAAGACAACCAGTGGAAAGATGGATATTTACAGTCTTTTTTCTCTTTTTCTTTCTTTCTTCTTTTCACCCTAATAATTGGCTTTATTCATCTTTGTATGCTCAATAATTATCACTAACTAGAAGTGTCTGGGTGGTTTTACTTTTTAAAATTATATATTGACCAATTATAGTTGTATGTATTTATGGAGTATGATTTTTAAATACAATGTGGAATGATTATGTCAAATTAACCTCAAATATTTCGCACTTTTGTATAATAACATTAGGGATTTACTCTTAGTGATATTAAAATGTACAGCACTCAGTCTTGAGCTGTACCGGCTATGCTGTGCAATCGGCTGAAGAAGATCAAATATATCCCTTCTATCTAACTAAGGCTTCGTAATCTTTAATTCTAATTTTCCCTTTCCTCCCCTGCCCTCCTACCTCTGGTAACCACTATTCTAACCTCTACTGCTATGTGTGAATTGTTTTAGATGCCACATATAAGTGAGATCATGTAGGTAATAATCTTTCTGTGTTTGGTTTATTTAACTTAACATAATGTTCTCTAATGCCATCTATGTTGTTGCAAATGACAGGATCTCTTCCTTTTTAAAGGCTGGATAGTATTCCGTTGCATACTCATACCCTGTTTCCTTCATCCATTCATCCATTGGTAAACACAAGGTGATTCCATAGCTTGGCTAATGTGAATAGTGCTGGAATGAACACAAGTGTGTAGACATCTCTTCAACATCCTGATTTTCTGTCTTTTAGCGGTGGGATAGCTTTATTCTATGGTAATTCTACTTTCATACATCTTTCCATAATGGTCATGCTAATTTATATTTCCACCAACAGCCTTGTTAACACTGTTATTGTTTATCTTTTTGATAATGAACATTCTAAAAGGTATGAGGTGATACTGGGATTTTAACGGGAAGTTCCTTAATTATTGTTGATGATGAGCATTTTAAAAATGTATCTGTTAGCTAGTTGAATTTCTTCTATTGAGAAATGTCTAATTCAGGATCTTTTCCCATTTCATAATTATATTACTTGTTTTCTTTATAGAAAGAAAAGTTGTGTGAATTCCTTATATATTTTAGATACTAATCCCTTGTCAGATATATGACTTGCAAATATTTTCTCCCAAGCCATAGGTGTCTCTTCACTCTCTTTGTTGTGTAGAAATATTTATTTTGATGTAATCCTATTTGTCTATCTTTTGTGTTTGTTGCCTGCATTTTTGGGGTGAAATCTAAAGATATCTTTGCTCAGACCAAGTGTTGTACAGTTTTCCTCCTAGGTTTTTCTTGGAGTAGAGCTTCAGTTTCAGGTTTTGAACTTACAGCTTTCATTCATTTTGAGTTGATTTTGTTTATGGTATTTTTTATGTGTCTAATTTCATTGTTTTGTGTATCGATATCTAGTCTTTCCAACATTATTTATTGAAAAAATTATCTTTTTCCCTATGGATGTTCTTGACATCTTTGTCAAAAATCAATTGACTTTAGATATGTGGTTTAATTTCTGTGCTCTCTATTCCATTCCATTGGTCAATGTGTCTATTTTTATGCCATTACTATACTGTTTTAATTATTATTGCTTAGTAGACCCGTTTGAAGTCAGGTAGTGTGATGCCTCCAGCTTTATTCATTTTGCTCAAGACTGCCTTAGTTATTGAGTGTGTGTATGTATGTGTGTGTGTGTGTGTGTGTGTGTGTGTTTTCTTGTGAATTTTAGAATTGTTTTCCTCTATGAAAAATGACATTGGAATTTTGATAGAGACTGCATTGACACAGTGGATTGCTTTGAGTAATATGGACATTTTTATCAACATTAATTCTTCTAATCCATGAACATGGGATATCTGTCTATTTATTTGTGCTTTCTTCAATTTCTTTCATTAAGATTTTATGGTTTTTGATATTAAACTCTTTCACCTTCTTGGTTAAATTTATTTGTATGCATTTTATTTTATATTTTTGTAGTTAAAGTAAATGAGATTGTTTTCTGATTTTTTTTGAAAGTTCATTGTTAGTATGGAGAAGTACTGATTTTGTATCCTGCAATTTTCTTGAATTTGTTCATTAGTTCCATTGATTCTTTTCATGGACTTTTTGGTTGTTCTGTACGTAAAATCATGTCATCAGCAAACAGTGACAGTGACACTTCTTTCTCTTCTATTTGGATGCCTTTAATTTCTTTTTCTTCTGGCTGTCACAAGAATATACAATACTATACTGAATAATAGTGTTAAGAGTGGGAATCCTTGTCATGTTCTGAGTCTTAGTATTTACCATGGTCTCATTATGTGTGGCCTTATTATGTGAAAATACATTCTTCCTATACCTAATTTGTTAAGTGCTTATTGAAAAAGTATATTTAGCTTTGTCAAATGCTTTTTGTAACTGATGAAATGTAATTTTTCTTTAATTATGTTAATATGGTGTATTATATATATATATTGAGTTATGAATATTAAAACATCTTTGCATTACAGGGATAAATCCCACTTGATCATGGTGAACAATCTTTTAAAAGTAATGTTTAATTCAGTTTCTAGTATTTTGCTGAATATTTATATATCCTCATGTAATGTATTATATTAGGCCCAGTTGGTCTAAGGTGTTGCTCAAGCTGAATGCTTCCATAGTAGTTCCCTGTGTGGATGATCTGTCTGCCATTGAAAGTGGTGTATTGAATTCCTCTCCTATTATTTATTTTAATCTATATCTCCCTTCAATACAAAAGACCCTTTAATATTTGCTTTATGCATTTAGGTGCTGTATTGACTGCGTTTATAACTGCTGTATCCTCTTGATGAATTGACCCCTTTGCCATTATAGAATGTTCTATTTTTTAGTTATTGGTGTTTGACTTAAAGTCTATTTGGTCTAATGTATAATGCATATTATATGTAATGCATATACATATATATTCCATCTGCATAGAATGTCTTTTTTTATTTCTTCATTGTGTCCTTAAATGTGAAGTGAGTATCTTACAGGCAACATGTAGTTGAATTGTTTTTTATTCCTTTCATTCATGCTATGTATTTTGATGGAAGCATTTAATCTACTTATATTCAAAGTAATTATTGATAAGTAAGAGCTTATTATTGCCATTTTGTTGATTTCTGGTTGTTTTGTAGATGTTTTATTTCCCTCCCCCTTTTCTGTCCTCATTTGTAATTTCATGATTTTTTCTATAGTGGTATGTTCTGAGTCTGCATGTGTATGTGCACATTTACTATGATTTTTTTCTTTTTTGTTAATATGAAAATTGCATAGAATATCTTGCACTTATACCAGTCTATTTCAAGCTAATACTAGCCTAACTTCGGTTGCACAAAATAAATATACATTTCTACCCCACCACTACCATCTCTACTTGATCTTTTCATTTAACTATATTTTAGGGAGGAAAACAACCATAAGAATTACAGCCATAAACATATGTGTATTTTCTACCCTGCCTATTCCCATCCAACATGGGTGTGTGTGTGTGTGTGTGTGTGTGTCCCTGTACTCACTACAGTTCAATTCAGAAAAATTCTACTGGAGGGTAATGGGATATGATGATGGATTTGGAAATATGGAGACCTGGTTAACTCCATAATGTTAGAAAGTCAGCAAATTTCTCAATTATTTTTTGTCTATATTCTGTTTATATTTTATGGAAGGTTTTAAAAGAAAAGGAAATAAGGTTGAAGCTGGCAATAACAAAGAATGTGTATAAATTTGCTAGGTAGCTTTAAGAATGGCTGTAATTTTCAGTCCACTCCTAGATTTTAGTTTAAATTGATTTCATTATTTTGATTGAACTTACTGGCCAGTTTAATGAAGGAATAAAAATGAACTAGTCAGATTAGTAAAGTGTATGAGTCCAGATTTAGTGTTATGAGTTGAGATCAATAGGGTTAAGTCAAATCTTAACCTGGGAACCAGGGATCCATCAGAATCCTCCTTAGTCCTGTAGAAATTACTCAGCCATGGCTAGGAGATCCAGGTGGAAGGTGATATGTCATATAGTATTATACAAAGCATTGGAATATGAAGTTGGCCAATGGCAGTGTGGGAGGGAAACAAAAAAGAGAAGAAGGGCATTGAGATGTTAGGACCCCAAATCCATCCTCACCCTATAACAAGATGCCAGGACTATACCAGACCTTAAATTATACTACAGAGCTATAGCAAAAAAACCCAGCATGGTATTGACACCAAAACAGACATGAAGACAAAAATGGACAGAATAGAAGACACAGAGACAAACCCACATAAATACAGTTTTCTCATACCAGACAAAGGTGCCATAAACATACATTGGAGAAAAGAAACCTCTTCAACAAATGATGCTGGGAAAACTAGAAATCCATATGTAGCAGAATGAAATTGAACCCCTATCTCTTACTCTGCACAAAACTCAACTCAAAGTGGATCAAGGACCTAGAAATTAGACCAGAGACTCTGCACATACTAGAAGAAAAGGTAGATACAAATCTCCATCATGTTGGCTTAGGAACTGACTTTCCCAACAAGACTCCTAAAGCACAAGAAGTAAAATCAAGAATCTATAAATGCAATGGTATCAAACTAAAAAGTTCCTTTATAGCAAAAGAAACAATCAAGAATGTGAAGAGAGAGCCTACAGAATGGGAGAAAATCTTTGCCACCTGCACCTCAGAGTATTAATCTCCAGGATATATAAAGACCCCCCCCCAAAAAATAGCCCTATTAATAAATGAACAAAGGAACTGAACAGACACTTCAGAGTAGAAGAAATATGAATGGTCAACAAGTAGATGAAAAAATGTTCAACATCTCTAGCAAATTAAAACTACACTGAGATTCCATCTCACTCCAGTCAGAATGGTAATTATCAACAATACAAGTAACAATAAATGTTGGTGAGGATGTGGGAAAAAGGTGCACTCATACATTGCTGATGGGAATGCAAAGTGGTGCAACTACTCTGGAAAGCAGTATGGAGATTCCTTGGAAAACTTGGAATGGAACCACCATTTGACCCCTTTATCCCACTCTTTGACATAGACCCAAAGGACTTAAAATTAGCATACTAGAGTGATGCAGCCACATCAATGTTTATACCAGCTCAACTCAGAATAACTTAGCTATGGAATGAACCTAGGTGCCCTTCAACAGATGAATGGATAAAGAAAATGTGATATATATACACAATGGAATATTATTCTGTTATGAAAAAGAATGTCTTTATGACATTTGCCTGGAAATGGATGGATCTGGAGACTATCATTCTAAGTGAAATAAGCCAATCCCCCCAAAAATCAAAGGCTGAAAATTCTGATATGTGGATGATAAAACACAATTGGGGGGGTGGAGGGAAAAATAGAAGTTCACTGGATTAGACAAAGGAACAGGAAGGGAAAGGAGAGAAAATAGGGGAAGGACAGTCGAATGAATCTGACATAACTTTCCTATGTTCATATACAAATATACCATCAGTGAATCTCCACATCATGTACAACCACAAGAATGGAATCCTAATTAGAATAAATTAAACTCCACATATGTATGTCAAAATACACTCTACTGTCATGTATATCTAAAAAGCACAAATTAAAAAAATGTGGTATGTATACAGAATGGAATACTATTGAATTCATAAAAATTACATAAAATTACAACATAAAAAGAGTTAAATCCTATCATTTGTAATGGCATGAATGAAACTGAAGATTCTTTTGAAAAGTGAAACAGGCCAGGCATAGGAAGACAAGCATTACATGACCTCATTCACATATGACATCTGAAAATGTTGATCTGGTGGAAATTGAAAGTGGAATGGTGGTTACCAGGGACCGGGGAGGATGGGGAGAAGAGTAGCATGAGGAACATTTGATTAATGGGTACTAAGTAAGTCAGGGTTAGAGAGAAGTAAGGAGTTCTTGTGTATGATTGCACAGTGGAGTAACTGTGGATAGACCGGGTGTAGTGTGCAGCTCACGAGCCAGAAAAGAGAATTTTGAATGTTTTCACAATAATGAAGTGATAAATGGAAAAAGAAAAAGATGACAGCAGCAATAGGATGCAATGGGATCTTATGAACAATGCAAAGCATGCAGAGGAGAGGCCCCAAGGCACATAGGCAGGAAGTAAGAGGAGAAAGAAATTTTGGGAAGAAAAAGAAGAGGGTAGTGGGAGAACATCAGTATTTAAGAGACTGACAAATCTCCATCCAAATGCAGCTTTCACTCCTTGGTAGCTGATAACTCACTCACTTTTTTTAAAAAAGAAAATTAGTTATTTTTATTTTTATAGACTGCATTTTGATACATCATACACAAATGGGGTACAACTTTTAATTTCTCTGGTTGTGCATGATGTAGAGTCACACCATTCATGCAACCATACAAGTCCATAGGGTAATGATGTCTGTCTCATTCCACCATCTTTCCTTCCCCCATCTCTCCCCTGCCCTCATTTCCCTCTACACAATCCATTGTATTTAATTCTCACTTACCTCATGTGTGAAGTTTTAAAGATAAAATGAATAAAAGCATGTAAACCACTGATTACTGTTTAAGGCATATAATAGGACTTAAAACGGTAACCATTGTGATTACGTTTTACTAATGAAAAAGAACTTTAAGTCCTGGAATAAGACGGTGAGCACCTTGTGCTTAATTCTCTCTTGAATTTAAAGTAACTTTCCCTGGAGAAGGCCCTTTGAACTGACAGGGTTAAAATTTCATGGTGTATCCCCTGAAAGGAAGCTTTCTTGAAGCCGGGTGAGGGCTCTCCTACAGCAGCCTTCTATTCTCTGAGATGAAAGAGGCATTGAATTCAGATAACGCAGTCGGACATATCTGTTTTTGATTGTTGATAAATATTTCATTTTTCATTTTAAATTCATACGGGCCACAAAATCATTGAAGATGAAAAAGAATTCAATATGAGGCCGTCCTTTTGCAGGATTGTTTCTTAGAACACACTTGTTCTCGTTTTGTTCAATTGAGATTGAAGCACCTTGGCAGCTGGCCACTGACAGCTACTTCACAGCTGTGGAAAGCACACTATGTGGATGAGTTTCTTTTTCCCCTGTTGGTGAGTCTAACCTGTCCTCCTTCCAGGAAGAAGTACAAAGCAGTCATTGCTTACCTAGCTACAGGCTTGATGTTTTATTTCAAAAATTCCATCTTTGGGCTACCAAGGCTCCATGTCCGCATGGCTTGTGTTATAATGAAGAGATGTGTAACTGTTTTGTCATACTTTGCATTTTATAGCCAAGTTCTGCAACATCTTTGGGCTGATCTCAGGGTGGGGTTTTAATAATGACAGTGACATTGGATTAGAAAAATTCTGAAAACAACTGAAAATAGCTAAAAGCATTGTTTACAAGATTGTATTACTGTCTCTGATTTAGTCAGTTTCTGAGAGCTAAGCCTTCCCCTCTCTTAATTTCAATTATATTATTAGCAGTAGGCCATCGTCACAGTAATTGGTACACCCACTATATCTAATAGAGTGTTTTTCATCTAATTGACTCCGAATTTATCATACAAATGTCAAAGCCAACTTTTCCTATAATAACCTATTATCTCTGCAGTTCTGGCTCAGTGCACCCACAAGAAATGGCATAATAATCATCTTTAGGAAAGTGAAGGACAGCAACTTAATTTCTTTACCTCTGATACTTTTTAAAAAGAAGAAACTTTTAATCTGTTTTTAAACTTTTGCCGCATTTCTCGTTCACAAGATTCAACTATGTCCTATTCTAAGCATGGAAATGAATATTCTTATTACAAGAGAGCATTAAAGAGACTGTAGTGTAGATGTGAACAAAGAAAAGGGCTGGGAACAGCTCTTAGACAGGATGACTTTGAGCAAATCATCTCATCTCCCTAGTTCACTTATATCAAATGAGAAAGTCAGCCTAGAATCATGGTTTCATGAACTTTTTTTTTTTGATATACCTCTTTTAAGGCCTTTACAAATTCTGTATCAAATTCTGTCCAATTTTTTAGCCTACCATATTTCATTGTCTGAATTAATTCCCAAAAATTATTTTTGAAAAGGAAATGTAAAATAACTATCAAATAAAAGCAGTACCACTTAACCTAAAATGGATGAGTAAAAATCGAATTAATGGTAGTACATACAGTTTTGGACCACCAGTGAAAACTTACCAGAAACTATGTTTCCATGAGTGAATTGTCCTCTTTTATGCACTTTGCAATTTGTACCAATAGCAGAATGTAGACCATCCTCTGGGAAACATGGGGCTGGATGATTTTTTTTTTTCTTGTGTGTGGGAGGGTGGGTCTCTTCCTGCTCTAAAAGTCCATGATGAAGTCATTTAAGAAAAGTCTCGAATGGTGTGAATCTACATCATGCACAACCATAGAAATGAAAAGTTGTACCCATTTGTGTACAATGAATCAAAATGCACTCTGTAAAAATAAAAATAAATAAATAAATGTACTACACACACACACACACAAAAGTCTTTTCTGGTGCACATTTCAGAATAGCCATCCTGCCTCAGAAATACTTGTAAACCTTTCCTATGGAAATGGGATTTCTCTGGGTGAAATGACATATTATCTTTTTTCCAGGGAAACCAAAGAAAGCATGGACACTCAAGGGAATGTAAGAGTGAGAGATTAAATGGAATAATTTTTTTTTTATCTAGGAAACATTAAATTCAAGAAACAACATGATGTTAAGATGAAATTCAGTCTTCATTAAGGTATGTCTTCATGTCAGCAACGCCTTCGTCCGTCTCAGCTCTATGTGCCGTGTCATGAAGCTGTGCTTGTGTATGGAACACACTTTTGTACATATTCTAAAAGGATTCAGATAAATGTTGAATTAGAAGAAGGTGTAGAGAGAGTTGGTAAGAGAAGGAAATTCTAAATTTATAAATTGAACTGGGAAACTACAGCCTCTTTTTTTAAAAAAATTCAACATGTTTTTTAGTATAATTTCTCCCTTTTGTCAATTTCATTGTAAGAGGATTGCACGATAGCCAGTACTTTGATCAGGAACCTGGCTTCTGGCTATTACTATACTATTGCTTATAAAACACAAAGCAAAAGTAAAACCAGTAAAATCTATTGCTCTCTACCACTGGAAATAATGCAAACTTGGGATGAAGAAAAGAACACAAAGATTACCCTCAGGAACCTAAGGAAGAATTTTCCATTTCCTTCTGTTCTGCTTTCAACTGAAATCTGATGACCTTTCCTGTTCCAAACTTTGAAAGTAGATTTTTTTTTTAAATGTGTCACACTAAAAGAAAAGGGAATAGTTTTTTTTACCTTTATAATCACTTTATTTCCAAATGATATTTTGGGTACACATTCTTTCAGGCCTTAAAACTTCCTAAAGATTGAAACAAATGTGAAGGAAATTCTGGTGGGCCAAATGCTGCTGTCCATCAAGACTTGAACTTGAATGGATCTCTTTGGTGTATCCCAAAATACAGATGAAATAGCACAAGCCCTAGATTCAAATCTGGTTTGATTCTCTCAGAAAGAAAGAAAAAATAGATCCGAGGAAAAAGATAATATTTACAGGTCTGAGAACTGTAATGAACTCATAGATGTTAGGTCTTTTATTAATTCAGGTTCAAGGTGGCAGGCACGACTTCTTAGATCTCTTACATGGCTATTATTGGGAATATGATTAGTTCTTATTAAAAAGGTTCTAATGAGAGATCAACAAGGAAATTAAAGTCCCTTTTGGTTTGCTTGTTTTGGAATTGAAACTACCTTCCAGAATAATTGATCTAGGAAAGCATTTTATAGACAATTAAATATTGAAAAATTTGAGACAGTTTTTGCTGCTGGAGTGGAGGAATGGTTTTATATGCTAATAAATTTGAGATGAAGGATCATGGGTAGGAGGCGTGTTGCAAAGAAATAAAATATGTGGCCATCGATGTGCCATGATTTCTATGCCATTAGGAAAGTTTTGTCTGGTTCCAAAATATGCCTTTTGCTTGTTCCTAGGATATGGCAATCCTCCAGCAGGGAAAAGAGCGTTTCATTGTATAATTAAAGCCAAGATGAATACTTTCATCTTTCCTGTATTTGCAGAAAATGAAACTTTTTAGTATTTGTTTTATCATTTATGGTATTACTTATCCTTGATCTTTCTAGATTTTTAACTCATCAAGATCAGAAAATGATATTGTTTTTTTCTTTGATTGCTAATGTGAAAACGCTTGTTGTAGTAGTGTTTAATACATATTTGTTGAAAGAGTAAATAAAGGAATGACTAAAATGCAATTACTCCCTGCATATGGAACAGTTGACATGTACTGTTCTTATTCATATTATGGCACACATGATTGACGGTAGAGTCTACTCAGACTCAGAGAAAGCTTTCTAAGTGAGTGGGAAAAATTAAGTGGAAAGCCACAAGGCAAAGAGATTCTGCCAGGAAGAAGGGTGTGCTATAAACAGAGTAAAGAACAAAGAAAAAGAAACAAAGGAGTGGAGAAAGGAAAAGGAGAGTTGCCTGTTTGTAGCTCTACTGAAGTTCCTAGCCAGAGACCTTTCCATGACATTCAGGTGGAATTTAGTGAGTAATAACAAAAGTGACAACTTTATAATGAATGGACTTTTACAGAAAAGAAAAGGGATTGAAAGGCTTTCTCCATGTTTGAGAAATATTTAGAATTGAAACAAGTGAGGAAGAACTCAGGTATATTGATTTTAGCAGTTTATAGCATTTATTACTGAGGTCACATACTTGCCACAAACTGAGTATTGACACAAGTACATGGAACATGGATGGCCACATATTTTATTTTTTGTAGCATGCAAAAACACACAACTTGTATTATTCACTTAGTGTTTTGTGCATTTTTCTTTGTTTTGTTTAAATCACAAAACCTAAGTTCCTTGGAGATACAGAGTGGACTACCAGCAAGATCACAGTATAAGTTCATGCTTTGAAGAGTCTTTTTGCTGTAAACATATGGCTATAACAGAAAAATTTATAAAGAAAAAATGAAAAAGATGTAACTCTGTCTGTATGGTCTAGGTCAGGGGGCAGTAGAAATCAACACCAGAATCTCAGTGACTTAAAACAGAAAAGTTAATTTCCTGCTCACACCATCTCCGCATGGAGGCTTGACACAGAATGTTGCTCCCTGGCATCTTCACCTTGGCTTCCAAGTGGATGGCAGTGATAGGGAATAGGTAAACATGAGTGGTGGAAGCATGGACTATCTGGTAACTCTCAATGTGTTTTTAAAAAACAACATAAAGTCATACTGGCCATGCTCTGACTTAACTTAATCGCCCATATCAAACAGTATATTGGGTGATGTCTACTGGAAACTCCTTTGATTAAAAGAGGACAGATTTCCCTGGCTAAGACTATCATAAAATCCATGAAAAAACAAGTTCCAGAAAAAAACCAGTAAGCACAAACCAATATGACTGAAGTTGCATTTAGGTCCTTGGAATATTACTTAATCTTGTAATTGTAAATTTTCACTCCCGTGGTGTCATTTAGACACAAATGAGTAAAATAGATGCAGTAGGGATTTAGAAATCTGATATAATCCAACTGTCAATCAAGAACTAGGAGGTGGTGCTCAGGTGGCACCCTATGGAAACTGTCCCTTAACTCCAATAAAAACTGAGCTCATAAAAAAGTGAGTTGTCAATAGCTTCAAGACAACTCACTCTCTCCCTTGAGAGTGTTTTCCCCCCTTCTTCTTTCTATTCTAATAAACTTTGCTGTATTTTTACTATGCCTCAAGTCCTGTTTGAAATCTTCTCTTGCCAAGATGTAAGAGCTGAGTACACAAGGAAACTTTCCGATAACAGCAGGACTACCATTTGGGGCATTTGTAGTTGCTATGGCAGAGGGAAAGGGAGCATGATTCTGCTCACTTCATTCACCAAAGAAAACCACAAGGCTATATTTGGGGTAAAGAAATAAAATCCTACTATTATGTGTGTATATGAGACATCCACCAAAATAAACCTGTGTTAATGCAGGGATTCTCAGAGGTGAAATGATGAAATTATGAGAGCTGTAACCTCATCAGTGGATCAATCCATTTGACAGATTAATAATTTGTATGAATTACTGAGTGGTAACTATGGGCAGGTAGAGCATGGGTAGAGGAAGTAGGTCACCAGGGGTGTGCTCTTGGGATTGCATTTTCTGGTTGGACTCTCCTCTCTTCTCTCTATTTCTTAGCTTCCATGTCCTGAGCAGTTTTCCTTTGCACATGTCTTTCCCCTATGTTCTGCCTTATGTCTGGCAGAGAGCAGTGGAGTCAGTCAACCATGGACTGAATCTCCATAAACTGCGAGCCTGAAATAAGTTTTTCTTCCTCCAAATTGTTCTTGTCAGGTATTTTTTTTTGCAGTGATGGAAAGATGACTAATATACCTATGAAGTGTCTGGAAGGAAAAAAAGAAACAATTGGTAGGTAGAAATAATCATAATTACAATGAGCAGGTTGAGATCAACATTACCTTGGCACCACAACTGAGCAGAAATAAAGAATGAAAATAATAGTTCTGGATTCCAGGGCAAGGGGAAGAGAGAGTTAGCTAGGTATTCAATTCTCTTGAGCTCAAAATTTTCACAAAAGCTGTATCAATTTGTGTGCTTGGAGAACCAAACTATCCCTGATATTGCCAATAACCAGGATCTGAGATAAGCACCTAGTAGCTCAGAGACCTTGTAGCTGAAATTCTTATCTTCAGAGGTCAATGTAGAGGATATGTTCCAGGGTCCCTTGAAGAACTGGTAGAAGTTAGAGAAAAACATCTCAGAGTAAGAGATGTGAAGCATCCAGAATAAGGGAAGTTGCCCATATTCAAAATGAGTCTCCAAACCAACATTTTAACTCACTAAAGAAAACTAGTGCTAAAAGACCCAAGAAAATCATTCATTATAATATGAATTCATTCAACTTGCAAAAATAATGTTGTTTTCTGAAACAACTTTGAAGTTGGCTTACTATTGCCAGAGAGATAAAGAATAAAATTTAACAAAAAGATGAAAAATAGTGAACACAATTGGGCAGAAATGAAAGAAGATTGTGCAGATATGAAAAAAAAAAACACTTTGAAATACTGGAAATGAAAATAATTGATCATTGAAATAAAAAAGTCAACATTTAGTGTAAACTCAAGATTGGATAGAGTTGAAAAAAATAATTGGCTAATTAAAAGGTAGTATTGAGGGGTGTACCCAGAACATAGCATAGTGATATAGAAAGATTTTTTATATGAACCATATTTAAGAATATGAAGGAAATGTTTAATGGGATTTCTAGATTAAGAGAAGAAAGGCATTGACAAGAAAAAACTCTGGTGAGAAAGTTGAGAATTTATCAACATTTTTAAAAATTCTACATCCTGACATAAAATGCATGTCAAGAACTAAGTAGAAAGAAAAATGCATTTAGGTGCATCATAATGAAAACACAGGAGATGATGTGGATAGAGGTAGAGGAAGAGTTTTGCTAAAATTGAAACTCTTAACAGCGGCCAGTGAGAAAAAAAGATTATCCCACAAAATGAAAATTAGATTGCTAAGCTACAGTGACAAAAGAGGGCAGAGGACAATGGAGTAATGCCTTCCACGTCTGAGGGGACATAAATATTAGTCTGGGATTCAGTATTGAGCTACACCATCATTCAAGAGAGGAGAAACAAAGACTTACAAAGACTGAGAAGTGATTTTGCTACCCATGGACTATCACTGAAGGACCGTTTATGATGGTATTTCAGTATGAAGAAATTAATCTGAAAGGAAGGTGTTCAATATTGTAGAATAGGATGGTAAAGTGTCAGAATCCAGAAACACAGCATCTTAAGAAGATGACACTATTTAAAAATGTAATGGCAATAACTAAGATACAAAGGCACAACTGAGAGGTTCTGTATCAGTAGAGGGAAAAGGAAAGAACACAGAAGTTCTTCACCTAGATTTCTCTCTCCTCCCTTTCCCAAAACATGTATCATAAGAGCTGACAAATACTTGCTAAGTTAAACTGAATGTGGGTTCCCTTGAAATAAAAAAACTGAAGTTAGAGATTTTGACTGTTTGGTGTTGTATAATCATCTCTCCTGTTGTTTAAATTCCTCAAGTAAATACAGAAAAGTCTCAATTATGTGAAACCATCAGCTAATTCAGTATATTTTTGTTCTTAACCTTAGAGGGAAGAACAACAACAACATTAATAACAACAACAACAACAACAACAACAAAAAAAAACAACCAAGAAAATGATCAGTCTGTATTTAAAATCAGTTTTTTGGTTTAGGTCATTATGGATTTCATCTAGTCACCTACCATTTTTACATTTCTATTGACCTCACTCTGATCACTCAGCTGCGAAATGCCAACTTTTAGAGAGATCAATCATCCAAGAAAAGTTCAATCATTGCTAATGCACAAAATGTACAGGATAGAAACTTGATTCGCATTTTAAGAAACATTTTTAGAAATTAAGTTTATAAAAGCCTGAAGTAACAGGAAAATATCTGGTTCTTAGATTTAATAGAAATTTCATTTAGTGTAAGTAACAAGACATGTGAAGCATTGGAGACTGCATGCCAAAAAGTGTTCTGGTTCCAAGTCCTTATGCTGTGACCAAGGAGCTGTGCGAATACACATATTTAACCTCTCTGGGCCTCGGTATTTTATGTGCAATGTGGGGGACTTGAATAGATAAACTCTTAGGTCTCCTGATGTTTTGTAGGTCTATGATTCTAGAATGCTCCACAGACTATGCATTCTAATTAGCTGAGGTTTTAGGCTGCCTTGCTAATCTTTTTTGTGGCTGGTGTTGTGAGTCTTCTAGACTGCTTTGTCTGAGAGTTCTGGGGCAGGGCCATGCAATCCCATGTTACAAGCCTTCTGTCATGTGCCCTCTTAGCCTTAGGGAGAAGGGTTGGGAGGCGGTGATCATGGGAGGGTGGGCAGAATGACAGAATGGAGCTGATAATGAGGTACCTGGGAAAGGTATATCAGGCAATTCACAACTGATGTATTTATACAAATATTACACTGAAAGTCTCTAAGTCTAAAAAGGCAGTTTCAATGGTGCCTTTGCCCAAGGAAAAATGTGAGCAATGAGAAGCATTGTTCAAGGAGATGGGCCAGAGCTGTGGTAATGACTTTGGCACTGGACCATTTTTTCATTTGTGATATTTATCATGAAGCAATATTCAGGATCGTGATTGGAGACTCATGCTGTGAAATACAATGAATGTAATATCTAGAAAACAAGGGAGAACAGATGTAGCAGGGTTGTATAATCCAGCGTGACACTCATTATCCTTATGAAAGGAATAACTATCAAGCTTGAGAGATGGAAAATAGATACAGCCATGATGATGGTCAGAATTCTGCCTGGTTTAAAAAGATGCCTGTCATTTGTATACCTGGAAACAGTCATTTTGAAGTAGCATATCATTTTACCAGTTCTCGTACACAGTGCATCCCTTGTAATAGACTGTCACTGAACTTTCTCCTCTGCAGACTGTTTAATTCAGTTAGAATGATACTTCCTGGACCACAAACAAAGAATAGTTAAAGCAGCTCAAAGTGATCAGGAAATGTGTTTTCACAGACTTGGGACTCTTGTTGTCATGATCTTACTTTAGAGATGTTGAAAAATAATCATGTACAAATCCTTATAAGAAGGGGAGAATGGAAGACCTTTGCCAAAGGATGTGTCATTATTTTCAATGTATTTATACTATTTGGAAACTTATCTCTTTTCCATTTTTTTCCATGTTGTTAGACTTGAACAGTTGAAATAAGCCACTCAATTTCACATTGATGTAATGGTTCCATTTCTGAGTTCTTATGTCCCTTGGTATTTGAGTTTATGCAGCCTTGTGTGGTGTTCTAATAAAAATGAATAATTTAATTTCTTTCTGCAAAATACTTTAATTATGAAACATTTTGAGTGTCTGGTACTTCCTCTTTTGCCACAGGAGTCAGATTCTGAGAGAGAGATTACAGGGACTGAATGAAGAAGAAGCAGCAGCCCCCAAATCACACATTTCATTAAACCCCATCTAACAAAAGAATCTTTAATCGTTTATTCTCTGGAACAAACCTTGAATCTTCTTCAGATGCTCAATAATATGTTTCACTGATAGAATACTGTGACTCCATTTCATTACAAACGTTTATATAAATCTTTTTTTAGATGTATATTTTACATTATTTATAGCAAGGCTTATTTCCAATGTGCATATTTGAATCTCTTGTCAAAAACGTATTTGACCTCATTTACTATGACTCTTCCTATTTTCAGTCTGGGAACTTGAATCACTTCTGCAATGAATATTCTAGCTTTTGGAAATTTGTTTATTTGGTGTATAAGAAGCTCCCTCCCCAGCAGATTCTGGAAAGGTGGGTGGAGGGAATCTCTGGATGTGCTTATGAATAAATATAAACACAAAAATTAATGTGTTAAAGTTTGAAGTGAGATATTTACCAAAAGTGTGATAGTTACTATTCATATTTCCTCCTGCAGACAGACTTTTTAATTCAATGGAAAAAGTTGCATTTCAAAATATTCCAGGCCTACAGTCTTATTTCCCACGCGTGTCAAAGATCAGTTCTCTATTCCTGAATGGGGCTTCTGTATTAAACCTGTGTCTCCATTTCCATCTGATGCTGAGGCTAGATAGATACCTCAAAACCCTTTTTACCTTCTCCCTTGAATACTAGAACCTCCCTTGAACTGGAAACTCCTGACTAAATTTAGTGTTCAAAATTTTAAAAACTAAATATCTGGATACGTTTAGAAAGGTGTGTCTTATACACATCCTCATTTCCTATTGATTCTCATCAGCTTTGCACTTAGTTTCCTGAACTGGCACCTGCAGGATCTGAGTTTTAGGATGCTCTCTCTACTGGAACTGTCCAGGCAACCGTCTCTGCATTCTAAGGTTAGGGCACACCTCTTTTTCCTCTTTTAGGAAGCTTTCTCTGCCATCCTGCCTTCCTGTGTTGCTTTGTTACCCTCATATACATTTTATCAAGTATCCCGTGCTTAACTTGATATAGCACTTGCAAACTCCTGTGTAGTGGTATTGGTTTGCCATATGGCTCCACAAAGACAACCCAAGAGAAGGCATTCTTCTCCCAAGTTGCACCTTTTCAATTAATTGTCTCAGTTAAAATGTGTCTAGAAAGGTGGGATAAATGGCTGCTAATTAGACTCATCCACTATCAAGCAATGAGAAGTATACAAATCTATAAATAAATTTCATAATTTTATTTTGAAATATTTCTAGACTTACAAAAAATTTGCAAAACAAATTCTTGAATATCCTTCATTGAGTTTTTCCTAATGTATAAACAATTTATATAACCATAGTACAGTCGTAAAAATAAAAAACTTGACATGGGCACGATAGTATTAACTAAACTATAGGCCTTATTTGAATTTCATCAAATTTTCCTCTAATATCTTCTTTCAGTTCCTGGATCCTATCAAAGATTACCATAATGCATTTAGTTATGTTTCCTCAATTTCATTCAATCTGTGGAAGTTCCTCCTTTGTTCTTGTCTTTCATTATCCTGATACTTTCAAAGAGTACTGGTCACTTGTTTTGTGGGATGTCTGAATTTGAGTTTGTCTGTGTATTAGTCAACATTCTCAGAGAAACAGAACCATATCTCACGGGTATACACACACACAAACACACACACATACACAGTGGTTTATTTTAAGGATTGGATTTCTGCAATTATAGAAGCTAGCAAATCCAAAATTGGCATTGCTGATTTCTCATTTTGAGTCCAAAGGCTGGAAACTATTGTAGAAATAGGAAAGGCTAATGTTCCAAATAGAAGGAAAAATAGATGATACCATTTGAAAATAGATGATTTCTCTCTTTCTCAGGGAAGGTCAGCCTTTTGTTCTATTCAGATCTTCAACTCATTGGATGAAGGCCACCCACAATTTGTTTTACTCAGTCTACCAACAATTTAAATGTTAATTTCATCCAGAAACATTCTCATAGAAACACTCAGAGTAATGTTTGACCAAATATCTAGAGACCCTGTGACCCAGTCAAGTTGATGCATAAAATTAACCATAATAGCCAATATTTCCTCACTGTTAGGGTGAGGGTTTGCCTCTTTGGCAAGAATACCATACAATGTTTTTGTTTTTTCAAAGCACATCAGGAGGTACACAATATCCAAATGTCCTATTATTGGAAATGTCAGTGCCGGAAAACAGAGGCCAGAACCAGCTAAACAGCAATGGCCTTCCTTTTCAGCTCTTCCTCACTCCTCCTCCCCGGCTGTTCTTGCTCTCCAAGAATGAGGTGCACAATCCTTTTAACCATGCTACTAGAGGTTCCTTCTGCTCCTGGAACTTTTATTGGCTAAGGAACAAATTGAAAAACAAGGGAGTAGTTGATCTTTCCAGCCTGTTTCATACTCTTAAGTAGTCAGGTCCATGCCTGGTGCATTGAGTTAGCGCCACATACAGTGGTAAGGATCCTCTGGTCTCTGTGATGACTTATTGAAACTTGTCTCATGTTGCTTCTTTACCTATTCCTTGTCTTCCCAGGAACTGATCTCGTGACTCATTTTACTGCTCCCAGCTACAACTCAAATTTGGTTTGCTTTCCACCTTCTTGAACTTTTACCTTCCTTACTTATTATAAACTGAATTTATAATCAGCTTCTGGCCTTTTGAGTGGGAATGAGACTACCTGTTTCTACACAACTCTCAGGATGAGTAATGAAGCCACTTATGTCACTAAGACATAACTATTTGTTTCGGGAAATTCTTATTCAGGAAGATAAAAAAAGAACCGATAGAAAATACTTATTTACTTCAGGAAATTTCTGAAAAGTAATTTGCTCAGGGAAATGATATTCTCTTCTGGGCAGATATTCGGCCTTTCTGGATAATAAACTACACACCTGAACAGCAGTTCCTTGACAAGACTTTTCCAGACCCTTGCTTCACTGTGGCCACCAATTTGAAACTATTGCATCATCACTTTTTACCTAATATTTATCTGTTTTGTGCCTTGAGAACCTGCCGAAATTCCTGGAGCTCAGACCCCAAGATCAGTCAATATCCTTTCTAGACCACCTCTTCTTAAGAGAATAGAAAGACTGTCAAGGTGGTTTTATTAAAGCAGGTCTAGTAAACTTAGTATTCTTTGATCAGCGGGTTTTCTTTTGGTCCTTCAAGAAGTCAATAGGCAATCCCAAGTGAGTATTTCTTCAGATCCAGCTCAGTCATCTTGATATTGCTCAGTATGTTAGGTCTTACCTAGTTGTTCTTGATTAAATATAAGGATATTTTCCCTCTTGGCTATGGAATGCTAAGAAAGGAGGATATAATTTTTTCTTCTTTTTTTAGTCAAAACCCTTCTTGCACAATCTAGTACGTAGTGAAGGGATAAGGAGGGAGGAGGGCTGACATTTGACTCACCTGTAGGGGTTCTTCAAATTATACCCCATGAAGGTTCTAATAATCACTCCCTTTCCTCCTCCTCCTGATCCAGTCAGAAGTAAGAATCAGCGGTCTAGATACCTATGCTACCTAACAGGGTAAATTAGAATAGAGACCATTATCTATTAATTAATGAGTCAATACTTACCTTTAAATATGCAAGTAATTAAGACAAAGATCTATGTAAGCATGTTATCCAATATTTGCTTTCTTTCCCACTTAATTTAATCATTACATAAATGAAAAAAAAAGTTTTTCCTTGACCTTCTGCTAGACTTATTTTTATACAGAAGGAACAAATCATTTTTGGCTCCAGCCCCGGAAGGGGCACACAATTATGCCAGAGAAATTAGAGAGCGAGGCAGGACTTATAGAAATCAGTCCTTGACTGTTTTGGAAATGTTTTTATTAGAGCTTTGGCATGAAGGCCTGTTCTTTTCAAATGTGAGAACTGGTCCTGTATTATAAAATGCTAACTCAAAATTTTGTTTAAAAATGTTTCTATGGAGGAAGTTTTTATTTTTCCACTTGATTTGAAAACATTCTCATAAGCTTTAAAAGACTTCATACAGGAAGTAAGATTTTAATTTTAACAAGTGCATGACAGAAGAGAGAGAGGACTGAGAAGATTCCTCAGTTGCAAAGCATTGATGGAAAGAAGGTGAGAAAATCTTTAACCATATGCCCAGTGACCACTTCCATCCAAACGATGCTCTGCAGCTACTCTTAACAACATTCTCTTTTCTCCAGCTGCAAAAAGGTTATTTTGGTGATGATTTATCAACTTTATATAATCTCTGCCCTCTTTTTCATGATTCTATTGATATCATTGCTTTTTTCTCTTGCTCTTCATTGCTATAAATTTTTTGCAGCTCTTAAATATTTTGTTTTTGATTTTCAGTCTTCCAAAAATTCACATTCAAACCAGTGTTTTACAAAACCTGTAACTTTTTTTCACTGCTCTTTTCATGACATATAAAATTATTTTCAATATTTCCCCAATATTCCCTTCAGTCCCTCCATTTTGGACAAGTAGCTTGCATTATATGGTTGGGGAATTCTATTCTGAATATAATGAGTTGTCTAGGAAAAAAGTTGAGCCTGTTTTTTTGTAATAAATACAAAGTTGGGAGGAAACTGTCACAATTGAGTCTTGTTTTGAACAGGGCTCTCTCTACTACTCGGATACACTCAATTCCATTCTAGTTTATTTACACTCTTCCCCAAGACCTTCCCTTTCAATTATTCTTAGACTGCGTGTAATACTCCACAGGGGGATATCATGTAATTTTAGCATTTATGAAAAGTTGTATGCATATCAAGCTATTTTTTATTTAATTAGAATCCACTGAAATCATAACATATAGCTCAGCCTTACAGAAATGGCTTTGTTAAAAAAGTTCTTCATTAGGTAGGGATGCAGCTGCTATGTAGGATTCATTCATTCTAGATATTCTTATATAATAATGCATAAAGGGGGTTCTTAGACCCATGCTTTGTAAGTGATATCAGAATATTCTTTGACTCTTCTGTCACACCCCAGTTGCAATCCATCAGCAAACACTGTAGACTGTTCACATGATGATCTCCTCCATCTTTCATGGCCTTCTCCATTCTCAGTGTACTTCAAATCGTCTTGTCCAGATTGTTGCTATAGCTACCTAAGAGGTCAGCCTGCTTCTGCCCTAGGGTGTCTACTTTCCACAAAATACCAGAGGAATCCATGTAAATAATATCATGTCACTTCTCTTCTCAAAACTGGTCAATGGCTTTCTTTGGACAAATAATAAAATTCAAAGACTATTCCTACAATGACTTGAAAGGCGTCATCATCTCACCCTTGGCTACCTCCTGGATCCCATTACAGCTTTCTCCTTGCCCTCTGGGTGACAACCCCACAGCCCTTTACTGCTCTTTGAACACACACATTCTGCTGTAGTCTCTGGGCTGTTTTCAACCTGGAATACTCTCTTTCCAGATATCTGCACAGCTTCATTTCTCCATTCCTTCTGGTTATTTCTTCAATGTCACTTCATCATTGAGGATGTCCTCCTTGTCCTCTGCCTCAAGCAGTATCCCTGTGCTTCCCTATCTCCTTATCCTGTATAAAAGCATGCACTCGCCACCATCTGGACATGCACTCTCTGTGTGTCTGCCTCCCTTCCCCACATCCAATCCTAAGCTCCATGAGAACAGGAGTACATCCGTTTTCTTCCTTGCTCTTTTTTAAGATCTGCAATGATGACTAGTCTGGATTCAGTACAGAATAAATATTTGATGAATGAATAAATAATAAAATGATAACTAATATTGATCATATGAACACATTCAGCCTCTGTAATCACTAAAAGCTAGAATCTGCCATGAATACTCGGCCATTGGGCTATGGAGTACATTCTAATATCAGTTTTATTCCTTTGCACTGTGTGGTACCCTTTCATCAATGGCTTTGCGTGGACTGAGGGGGCTTCTTCAGGGCCATATTATAAATCCTAGTTCTCATTTGTGTTTCTGTACTAAGCAGTCTTTACTTTTAATTCTAGAATCACTGACATGATGTTGAAAGTATTCCCTCTCTAAGCTTACTTTATTTTATGCTTTAAAATTAATATTCTCCTTTAGTGATATTATCTTTTCTATTTAGATGATAAAGTTTTTTTTCTAGAAAGTTGTAATGACAAGTTTCTCTCTCTTTCTCTTTGTCTTTGTGCTCAGGTGATCAAACCCAGGACCTTGAACACACTAGACAAATGCTCACCCACTGATTTACACTGACGTCCTTAAACATTTTAATATATATATTTTTAGATTTTTGTCTTTGATAATGATCATTTGTTTTGATTTTCCCTTGGAGGTATTACAAAGAAAATACATGTGTTGGAAAATTTTGGAGACATAAAGAGTTATTTTTAAGAATTAGGTGCAATCCTTGTGGTTTAGTATCCTTGTAGGAGTTTTAGGCCCTTTTTCTAGGCATATGGTAGGATTTTGCTTCCTTACCCCCTTTGAAGTTAATATTAATCATGTGATTTGCTTTTCCAATGAAATCTGAGTGTCAGTGACATATGTCACTTTCAGGAGCTTTTCGAGTTATGTGCAATTCTGCAGAGTTCTTTTGGGCTCAGCATTTGTGGAAAGATGTGTGGAGATGAAACCTCTGTCAGTATAGATCCCTGATTGACTCCCCAAGCAGAGCCTTTCTGTGTACCTTTGTAAGTGAGGAAGGAACTTTACTAGGTATAGCCACTAAGCTCCTGGGAGGTTTGTTGCCATTTGTATGATGCTGTACTGCTGGTATAATGGTGATGAGAAAGATGTGGTCATTTGGAGAATAAAGAATTAAGTAAGAATGAAAAGATATCAATTGCTATACCAGTATTTTGGCATTTATTCTCTGGAATTTTATAAATTCATGTATATACTTGTTTGACTAACTTGACAAAATTGTGATTATGCTCCAAATATACCTTTTGGCCTTTGTTTTTTTTCCCTCACTAGTAGTAAAAGATTTTCTGTGTCATTTAATGTTCTGCTACCTGATTGTTCAATGGCCCCATGGTGGTAGGCCACTCTCTCCTCCTTGTCAAACCACTCATTGTGTGTGTAGTGTTTGTGGGATATCAATGGTTGTCTGGTAGGTGAAAGCCTTTCTTCCAGAGATCTCCTAAAAACAAATATGGCATTTGTGTTGTGACACCTAACCGACTCTATCTGACATTCTCCAGGTGACAGCCACCCAAAGATCACCAATTGATTGTTTACTACTTATTATTAAATTGGTTATATAATGTAATCTAAAATGCTTTGCAGTAATTCAGTTTTGAAGGTCATGGATTCTTTGGTGACATTAATAAACACTATTCTTTATAAATAATGCTTTTCTATATTAAGTTTTTTTAAGCAGTTGTAACCAATATCCATACATTAATGCTTCTGTAGCTCAGTGCATTAATAATAAGAATAATGGTTTGCCATTTAAAGCTCAAAGCAATAAATGAAAAATGCCAAGTTGAATGTAAGAATTATTTCTATATCAGTCCTTGAGAATTTGTTTCAAGAGCTTTAACTGAGTGAAGTACTTTCAGCCAAACAAAATCATTTCTGTAGCTTTATTTTTTTATGCGATTTTTAAAAATGATAATCCATAGTTTCTATTGTAGGAGAACGATTGTTTTTTTTTGTACATTCTTTTTTTGTTTCCATATTTTTTATTGGTGTATTTTAATTGTACTTAATGATGGGATTTGTTGTTACATATTCACACATGCACACAATGGAACAATATAATTAGGCCAATATCACTCTCCAGCACTTCCCCGCTCCCTCACTGCTACCCACCCCTTGGTCTCTTTCCTCCACTGACCTCCCTTTGTTTTTTTTTTTAATTTTTTTTTATTTGTTTATTGATTCATTGAACACAAATGGAGTACAGCTATTGTTTCTCTGGTTGTACACAAAGTAGAGTCACACCATCTGTGTGTTCATACATGTACACAGGGCAATGATGTCTGTCACACATTCTGTTATTATTCTTACCCCCGCACCCTGACCCCACCCCTCCCTTCCCTCTATGCTATCTATCCTTCCTCCATTCTTGCCACCCTTCTCCCCCACATTATGCATCATCATTCATTTATCAGAGAGACCATTCGGCCTTTGGATTTTTGGGATTGGCTGATCTCACTTAGCATAACAGTCTCCAATATCATCCATTTACCTACAAATGTCATAATTTTATTCTTCTTTATGGCTGAGTAATATTACATTGTGTATATATACCACAGTTTCTTTATCCATTCATCTATTGAAGGGCATCTAGGTTGGTTCCACAATCTAGCTATTGTAAATTGAGCAGCTATGAACATTGATGTGGCTGCATCACTGTAGTAATCTGATTGTAAGTCCTTTCGGGATAGGCCAAGGAGTGTGATAGCTGGGTCAAATGGTGGATCCATTCCAAGTTTTCTAAGGAATCTCCACACTGCTTTCCAGAGTGGCTGCACCAACTTGCATTCCCACCAGCAATGTATGAGTGTGCGCTTTTCCCCACATCCTCACCAACACCTGTTGTTGCCTGTATTCTTAATAAAAGACATTCTAATTGGGGTAAAATGAAATCTTAAGGTGATTTTGATTTGCATTTCCCTAATAACTAGGGATGTTGAACATTTTTTCATAAATCTGTTGATTGCTTATAGATCTTCCTCTGTAAAGTGTCTGTTCATTTCCTTGGCCCATTTATTGATTGGGTTATTAGTGTTCTTGGTGTAAAAATTTTTGAGTACTTTGTAGATTCTGGAGATTAGTGCTCTATCTGAAGTGTGTGTAGCAAAGATTTTCTCCCACTCTGAAGGCTCTCTTCACCTTGCTGATTGTTTCCTTTGCTGAGAAAAAGCTTTTTAGTTTGACTCTATCCCAATCATTGATTCCTGCTTTTATTTCTTGCACTTTGGGAGTCATGTTAAGGAAATCTGGTCCTAGGTCAATGTGATGAAGATTTGGACCTATTTTCTCTTCTCTTAGGTGCAGAGTCTCTGGTCTAATTTCTGGGTCCTTGATCCACTTTGAGTTGAGTTTTGTACCGGGCGAGAGATATGGGTTTAGTTTCATTTTGCTGCATATGGATTTCCAGTTTTCCCAGCACCATTTGTTGAAGAGGCTATCTCTTCTCCATTGTATGTTTTTGGCTCCTTTGTCAAGTAAGAGATACCTGTATTTATGTGGGTTTGTCTCTGTGTCCTCTATTCTGTACCATTGATCTACCTGTCTATTTGGTGCCAATACCATGCTGTTTTTGTTACTATTGCTCTGTAGTATATTTGAAGGTCTGGTATTGTGACACCCCCTGCTTCGCTCTTCTAGCTAAGGATTGCTTTAGCTATTCTGGGTCTCTTATTCCTCCAAATGAATTTCATGATTGCCTGCTCTATTTCTATGAGGTCTGTCATTGGGATTTTAATTGGAATTGCATTGAATTTGTATAGCACTTTTGGAAATATGGCCATTGTGACAATATTAATTCTGCCTATCCAAGAACATGGGAGATCTTTCCATCTTCTCAGATTCTCTTCAATTTCTTTCTTTAGTGTTCTGTAGTTCTCATTGTAGAGGTCTTTCATTTCTTTTGTTAGATTGATTCCCAAGTATTTTATTTTATTTGAGGTTATTGTGAATGTGGTAGTTTTCCTAATTTCTCTCTCAGTGGATGCATCACTTACGAATAAAAATGCATTAGATTTATGAGCATTGATTTTATATCCTGCTACTTTAGTGAATTCATTTATGAGTTCCAGAAGTTTTCTGGTGGAATTCTTAGGGTCTTCTAAATAGAGAATCATGTCATCAGCAAATAGGGATAGTTTGAGCTCTTCTTTTCCTATTCGTATTCCTCTAATTTCTTTGGTCTGTCTAATTTCTCTGGCTAGAGTTTCAAGAATAATGTTGAATAGTAGTGGCGAAAGAGGGCATCCCTGCCTTGTTCCAGTTCTCAGGGGGAATGCTTTCAATTTTTCTCCATTTAGAATGATGTTAGCTGTGGGCTTAGCATAGATAGCCTTTACAATGTTAAGGAATGTCCCCACTATCCCTATTTTTTCTTGTGTTTTGAGCATGAAGGGGTGCTGTATTTTATCAAATGCTTTCTCTACATCTATTGAAATAATCATGTGGTTCTTGACTTTAAGTCTGTTGATGTGGTGAATTACATTTATTGATTTCCGGATGTTGAACCAACCTTGCATCCCCGGGATGAAACCCACTTGATCATGGTGCACGATCTTTTTAATATGCTTTTGTATGCAATTCACTAAAATTTTGTTAAGAATTTTTGCATCTATGTTCATTAGAGATATGGGTCTGAAATTTTCTTTCCAGAAATTTTCTCTGGTTTTGGTATCGGGGTGATATTAGCTTCATAGAATGAGTTTGGAAGGGTTCCCTCCTCCTCTATTTCATGAAATACTTTGAGGAGTATTGGAATGAGCTCTTCTTTGAAGGTCTTGTAGATCTTGACTGTGAATCCATCTGGTCCTGGACTTTTCTTTGTTGGTAGGCTTTTGATGACTTCTTCTATTTCATTGCTTGAAATTGATCTATTCAAGTTGTGTACTTCCTCCAGATTCAGTTTGGGTGGCTCATATGCCTCTAGGAACCTGTTGATGTCTTCCAGGTTTTCTATTTTGTTGGAGTATAAATTTTCAAAGTAGCTTCTTATTATGTTTTGTATTTCAATTGTGTCTGTTGTAATATTTCCATTTCCATCACGAATTTTAGTAATTTGGAGTTTCTCTCTCCTTCTCTTCATTAGCGTGGGCTAAGGGTTTATCAATTTTGTTTATTTTTTCAAAGAACCAACTTCTTGTTTTGTCAATTTTTTGAATTGTTTCTTTTGTTTCAATTTCAATGATTTCAGCTCTGATTTTGATTATTTCCTATCTTCTGCTACTTTTGGTGATGATCTGTTCCTCTTTTTCTAGGGCTTTGAGCTGAAATGTGAGGTCATTGATTTGTTGACTTTTCATTCTTTTATTAAATGCACTCCATGCAATGAATTTTCCTCTTAGCACTGCTTTCATAGTGTCCCAGAGATTTTGATACATTGTGTCTTTGTTCTCGCTGACCTCTAAGAATCTTTTAATTTCCCCCCAATGTCTTCTGTTATCCATGCATCATTCAATAGCATATTATTTAATCTCTAGGTCTTGGAGTAGTTTCTGTTTTTAACTTTATCATTGATATCTAATTTCATTCCATTATGATCTGATAGTGTACAAGGTAGTATCTCTATGTTTTTGTATTTGCTAAGAGTAGCTTTGTGGCATAACATATGGTCTATTTTAGAGAAGGAACCATGAGCTGCTGAGAAGAAAGTGTATTTGCTTTTTTTTTTTTGGATCCAGGGATTGAACTCAGGGACCCTCAGCCACTGAGCACATCCTCAGCCCTATTTTGTATTTTATTTAGAGACAGGGTCTCACTGAGTTGCTTAGGGCCTTGCTAAATTGCTGAGGCTGGCTTTGAACTCGCGATCCTCCTGCCTCAGCCTCTCAAGTCGCTTGGATTACAGGCGTGTGCCACCATGCCCGGCTTGTGTTCGCTTTTTGATGGATGGAATATTCTAAATATGTCTGTTAAGTCCAAATTACCGTTTGTGTCATTGAGTCCTATGGTTTCTTTGTTCAATTTTTGCTTGGAAGATCTGTCCAATGGTGAGAGAGGAGCGTTAAAGTCCCCCAGTATTATTGTGTTTTGGTCTATTTGATTCCTGAAATTGAGAAGGATCTGATTGACATACATGGATGCACCATTGTTTGGTGCATAAATGTTTATGATTGTTATGTCTTGCTGATTTATGCTTCCTTTAAGCAGTATGAAATGTCCTTCTTTATCCCTTCTGACTAACTTTGGCTTGAGGTCTACTTTATCTGAAATGAGGATGGAAACTCCTGCTTTTTTACTCAGTCCATGTGCATGGTATGTTTTTCCCCAACCTTTCACCTTTAGTCTGTGGGCATGTTTTTCTATGAGATGAGTCTCTTGAAGGCAGCATATTGTTGGGTCTTTCTTTTTAATCCAATCTGCCAGTCTATGTCTTTTGATTGATGAGTTTAGGCCATTTACATTCAGGGTTATTATTGAGATATGACTTGTATTTCCTGCCATTTTAGCTTTTTTTGGGTTTTTTAACTTAACTTTGTTTCTCCTTTGATTGACTCTTTCTTTAGGGTAATTCCTCCCATGTTGACTGAGATTGTTGTTTTTCGTTTCTTCCTCTTCGAATATTTTGTTGAGAATGTTCTGTAGGGCAGGCTTTCTTTTTGTGAATTCTTTAAGCTTTTGTTTATCATGGAAGGATTTTATTTTGTCATCAAACCTGAAGGTAAGTTTTGCTGGGTATAAGATTCTTGGTTGGCATCTGTTTTCTTTTAGAGCTTGAAATATGTTGTTCTAGGCCCTTCTTGCTTTTAGGGTCTGGGCTGAGAAATCTGCTGATATCCATATTGGTTTCCCCCTGTAGGTAATCTGATGCTTTTCTCTCGTAGCCTTTAAAATTCTATCTTTGTTTTGTATATTAGGAATTTTCATTATAATGTGCCTTGGTGTGGATCTGTTGTAATTCTGTGCGTTTGGTGTCCTGTAAGCCTCTTGTAATTGATTTTCCATCTCATTCATCATATTTGGGAAATTTTCTGATATTATTTCATTGAACAGATTATTCATACCCTTGGTTTGTCTCACTGTGCCTTCCTCAATCCCAATAACTCTTAAATTTGGTCTTTTTATGATGTCCCATATTTCTTGGAGTTTTCGTTCATGATTCCTAACCATCTTCTTTGTTTGTTCAACTTTGTTTTCAAGATTAAATATTTTGTCTTCATTGTCTGAGGTTCTGTCTTCCAGGTGATCTATTCTGTTAATTATGCTTTCTATTGAGTTTTTGACTTGGTTTATTGTTTCCTTCATTTCCTTGTTTCCTTCAAGGATTTCTGTTTGTTTTTTTTCCAGAACTTCTATCTCTTTATTGAAATGATTTTTTGCTTCCTGCATTTGCTCTAGTAGGTGATTATTATTCATAGCCTGAATCTGCTCTCTCGTCATATCATTCTCTTCTCGGATCATTTTAATTATGAACATTCTGAACTCCCTTTCTGTCATTCCTTCTACCATGCTGTCTTTCAGTTCTCTTGATATATCATCTAGGTTTGTTTGGGACACTTTCTTCCCATGTTTTCTCATGTTGCTCGTGTATCTTCCCCTCTAGTAGTGCAAACCAGAGGGATTGTGATTTCCCTGTAAAGACTTAAAGTGTCCCTACAGATTTCCAGTAACTCACCTGATGTTTGAGAGGTGTTTGATCAAGCAGTGACCCAAGAAAGCTGCTGTCCCACTACCTCCAGATCAGGAGTGATCAATGCTTCTGGGCAGAGGCAGCCTGGTGTTGATAGACAATCAGATACAACAAGGTGCTAGACCCCGGCCATGGTGTGGACCTGGGCACTAGACCAAATTGGTGTGGGGGCACAAAACTGTGCTCAGTGATGGAGACACTGGGCTTGAGAACCCAGGCAGGCCTGAACTCCTTGCTGGGGGCTCATGTGGTGGCAGGTGGTTGCTCTCTGCCAGGGATGCTGTATAATAGCGCTGAAGTGCCCAAACTCCCTGCTGGAGCCGGGGACTCCCATCGCTCCAGGCCAGACCTCCCCAGGAGACGCCACTGCGAGCAGGGAAGACCGGAGCTCAGCTCTGAGGACTCAGGCAGTCCAAGATGGTTGCTCTCTGCCAGGGAAGGTGCAAAATGGTGCTGAAGGGTCCAAACTCCCTGCTGGAGCCAGCAACTCCACGATTGTTGATATTAACAATTTTAGCCCAAATCTAATTTGTTAATATATTAAGAGGATAGTTGCTTTGCTCTGATTTTCTGGTATTTTTATCTTTTCTTGGATGAAATTACTTTTCTATACTACAATATTTACATTTTAATGTTAAAGTTTTTATTTTCAGCATGAAGCACTAAAAAAAACTCCAATTAACGTTTTGTCGTTAAGATTTGTGCTACTTGTGTTGTTTTTGACATGTAGGATTTAAAAACATTATTGTTAAATAAAAACAGTGCAATTTGGAACATGAAAACTTCAAATTTTTCTTGCTTCACTCACTGTGTGATTTAGAATGGGCTATTGAATGGTGAGTGCAAAAAACTCCTAAAGTGGGGAGAATGGGAACTGCCCATTCTCTGCCTATCTCAGGAAGAACTCTTGGGCTTCATCTAAGTTTCCATAGTTTCTTTTATGTCCAAGTAAAGCATGTCCTCATCACCAGCATTTAAAGTGTCAAACTGGTTTTGATAGAAGATGGGTGACCACCCCCCATTTCTCTACTCCTGTTTCTTTTACACACTAATATCTGTCCCCAGACTTCTCCTGCTTGTAATGAAGCTAGGTGAAGGAGAAGACAGCCATGAATCTTCAGATAGGAGGCACAATAGGGAGCTCTGGGAGCCTTGCTGGGGGTTGCAAAGGGTATGGGATGCTTGAGGAAGATCATAGTGTGCATCTCATGAAAATGTTTTCTGGAAAGAGCACATTTTGGGGGAAAGGAGATGGAACTCTGCATGGAGGTGAAGACCATACATGAAGATTTAATGATAATCTGACCCAATCTTTGTATTGATGTGGTCATTGTATTTAACTTGGCTGGAAAAAAGATAAAGTTTCAAGATTCTAGTCAGTAGCCTTTCTGTGTTCATTGGGCCCAATATTTGAGTTATTAACATGGACATGTATTTATTTTATTCTCATGCCTGAATTGTTACTTATATTGATCTTCGACAAATTATTAGAAAGGTGTTGTAAAAATGGTGAATTACCCAGAGGTTATCATTAGAGTGTGATGACTGACTGTATTTTCCTTTTTTTCAATTTGTGATACATTGTATCTTCTAAGATTTGAGGACATCTGAATGGGACATGGATGTTAATAGAGGGAAGGTATGAGAGTGGGTTTTGTGCTCTGAAGTGGACTAGTGAGATTTGTGTGTGTAACAGTACTTCTTCCTTCTCAGAAGTCTTGGGAAAAAAATCCTAGAATCTTAAACTTTGCAGTGACAATGTTATTGAAAGAGGATTGGCCTCTTGTAATCTCCTACGAAGCTCATTCTCATCCTAAAATTCAGAAGTAGACTGACTTGAAAGAGCTGTATTGTCTATCTTCCAGGTAGATAGACAATACAGCACTTCCAGATAGCTGGAAGCTGTATTGTCTATCTTCCACTGACTTGAAAGAGCTGTATTGTCTATCTTCCAGCTGTATTGTCTATCTTCCTAATTCACTCCAGAGGCAGACCTGTGTGCCTTCAGTTCCAGTTGAAATTTTGGTTTCCCAGTGGGGGTCGAGGGGCCTCTTCCCATGTGCTTGTAGAGTTTTGTGGTCAACCATGGTTTTCCTGGAGGATAGATACAGTGAGGGTGCTGAGCACTGTACATGAATCTGTACCTTGTCTTATCTAGGTTGCAACCTGACCCCTAAAGTTTGGATCTTCTTAGTGTGTTGCTCTGCATGTGAATGTGCATCTGTGTCAGTTCAGATCCCCTGGGGAGGAAACACCAAGATGGAATTGGACCCACGAGAGGGTTATTAGGTAAAACCCTGAGAAGATAACTGAGAGTGAGGAAGAGAAGACAAGGGAGTCACTGCACTGAAGTGTAGGTCACCACCTGTGAAAAGAGAGAAGGAAAGACTGGACATGAGTCCCAGACCCCTGCGAGTTTCAGCCAGGCCAATTGGGGGATTCCTCACATTAAAGGTGCCCATTAAAGGGATGCCATCTTGGCAGGAATTGCCAGGTTCAAATGCTACTGTGCCCATTCACTGGCTGGGATCAGTCTGGAGGCTTGGTGTGAAGCTGTAGGAGATCCCAAGATGGGGAAGATAGAAGCTGTTAGCTAGCCACACTCCCTGCAGCAGTGTCTCCAGAAGGGAGAAGGAGCACTCCCGTGACCCCACAGCACTGCAACAGAAACAGTTCAGAGAGTCCAAGGTTGAGCATAGAGCTAAGGGGGCAGCTTGGTGTGAGACTGCTGTTCAGGTCAAACAAATGAACAGGTGCAACTGTCCTTCTTGAACCTTAGTGTTCTCATGTAGAAAATGAAGGTAATAATGGTCTCAGAGCAGGGTAACTGTGTTGATGAAATGAGTTTGTGATGTGCAAGTGCCCAGAAAATATTTGTTGTCCCGTCATTCTTTTCTTATTCCTCTCTCAGTCTTTCTTGACTGTCAGCCTCCCCTTACACGCCCCCTTCCTTCTCTTCTATCATTCACTCTCCCTTCTTTCCTTCTTTATATTCTTCCATAGTGAAAGGTTGATTTTACTCCCTTAGTTAAGCTCAAGGGAAAGCTCAGTAGTCTCAAAACATATTTTGTAGGTGTTTTTTTGCAAATGTGTGATAAGAGATCAGTAGAGGAAAGGAATGGGGTGGGAGGATAAGGGCTATTATGCATCTGGATTATGAAAGCCTGATATTAAAAGAAAAGGAGTAAACTCCTCAGCATAAACTACCAGGGAAAAAGGAAGAATTTAAAAATCCTACCAAAAATTTCTGGAGATGGGGTTTAAGATATTGGTCAAACTGTATTGTGACATTGTGTGCATAGATGACTGGGTGACAACAAATCCCATCTTTGTGTACAACTGTACTGAACCAATAAAAAATGTGGAAGGATAAAAAAAGGAGACTCGTTGAACAGGCTGACAATATTTTCTATACTACTAGCATGCCACTAAAAACTAGTTACATATTTCTCTCGATAATTATACTTACATATGTAACATACCATGTAATCAGGTATATCTACCATAGATTTTTTTCTTCTTTTTAAACAGGATTTTTTATATGATATCAAAATTCTTTTAAAAAGTGTAAGCTTGAAGGAAATGTCTGCTAAGTGCTAGGTACTGGTCCTATCCATGTGTGAAGCTTCTGAGAACACTTTTTTGAAGGTGATGATGGATGGAATTTTGTCTCACATTTCAACTGTTACATTGATTTAGAATATTTTGAGTTATTATTTTAAATGGTACCATTAACAGAGCTGACATTAATATTCAGTTTCTAAGACTTTTCTTATAGAGTAGGTGTTTAAATGTGATTCATTTAAATCTCATTCCTTTTTCCTTTTGCTTTTTGCATGAGTTAACCCCTTCATATTTTTAGACCACCCCCACTGTCATTAAATTCTTCTAAGCTTATTGAGTCTCATCAAGTAGATCATTCCAGCAATTAACGCCTGTTTACACTGAATTGATTATTCCATTACTTCCCAAATCCTGACACCATGTACAAATCAGAGATTTCTCCCCACATCTTTTTTTTTTATTCTGTTTGATGCTCATATCATACAAAATACTTATCTAACTTTTAAGCACTAGTATGCGTAAAAAGACTCCCATTTTCCTTTCATCTGTTCCCAGAATTGTTTTCTCCCAGTTGTCTCATTCACTGACAAGAAAAGACATAAATGAGGAAATAAATTACTATTATGCATCTGGATTATGAAAGCTTGATATTAAAAGAAAAGGGGTAAACTCCTCAGCATAAACTACCAGGGAAAAAGTAAGAATTTAGAAGTCCTATCAAAAATTTCTGGAGAGGGGTTTAAGAGATTTTTTTCCAACAAAATTATTTTATCATCTTTTATATTTCATACATTTATGTAGGTGTACCATGCTTTTTTAAAAAAATTTAAACCATGGCCAAAATATGGAGGTTCAGAAAGGAATAAAGGCAGAAGATGTCTTTACTTTTTGCTGTTGGTCCTGGTTAGATATATCCTGCAGTCAAACTAGATTTTTGGGAATTTGTCCACATTCCTAATTGTGGAGCTAGTTTGATATTTAGGAGATTGTCCACATGGTATCATCAGGTGTTCCAGAAAGGTTCATCTGTAAATAAACACACTAATGAAATTAATCCTCAATTTATGCCAAGGAAAAGTGAGTTAGCTTATAAATTTGGTGATATAGAACTAGCCAATTCACTTTCTCTAATAAAATGGTTATATCTACCCTCCTTCCACACTAGGAAGGAAGTTCTATTACTTTTCTTAAGGATTGCCGATCAATCAATCAATCAAGTAATCAATCAGTCAATCAACAAATCAACCATCCTACCCTTGTTTATAGGGCATCACTCATATATGTAACTTATAAACCAGAAATAATATGGCTCTTTTCTACTCATCTTATTGGGGTTTAAATGTGAAGAGGACTTCAAACATGTGTAAAATAATGTGTAAAATTTAAATCCTAAAAAAGCATATAAAAAAGCAGTATGGAGATTCCTAAGAAAACTTGGAATGGAACCACCTTTTGACTCAGCTATCCCACTGTTCAGTTTATACCCAAAGGACTTAAAATCAGTATACTACAGTGATACAGCCACATCAATGTTTATAGCAGCTCAACTTACAATAGCTAAACTATGGAAACAAACTTGGTGCCCTTCAACAGATGAATGGATAAAGAAAATGTGATAAGCGATGTGATAATTTTATATATATATATATATATATATATATATATATATGTATATGATGAAATTACTCAGATTTAAAGAAGAATGAAATTATGGCATTTGCCGGTAAATGGATGGAGTTGGAGAATATCATGCTAAGCAAAATAAGCCAAAACCAAAGGCAGAATGTTTACTCTGATATGCAGATGCTAATTCACAGTAAGTGGTGGGGGGCTCTAGGGAGGAATAGAGTTACTTTATATTAAGTAGAGGAAAGTGAAGGGAGGGGAAGGAGTATGGGAGTAGGAAGGATAGTAGAGTGAAACAGACATTATTACCTCATGTATATATACGACTGCATGACTGATGTGATCCTACAATATGTACAGAGAAGTATGAAATTACACTCCATTTATGTATGACTTATCAAAATGTATAAATGCATTCTACTGTCATGTACAACTAATTAGAACAAATAAAAATTTTGTTAATTTATTTTTTTAAATAAAAAAATTTTTAAAAAGCATATAAAAGATTTTGCTACAAGTAATGATGAAGATATTAAAATTGGGCAGAATGGTGCATGTCCATAGTTCCAGCTTCTCAGGAAGTTATGAGGTTAGGATCACAAAAACCCAGGAATTTGAGACTAGTCTAGGAAATATAGTAAGACTCCATATTAAAAAAGTTGTCTTTTTTCCCGTGTTCAACCTGAGCTCAGAATTAAAGCTAAAGTACATCCACCCGTGGTTGAATCGCTCACACCCTGTCTATATTATAGATTATCAGGCTACAGGTGGTCACCGTCTGCAACTTGACTACTCATTTTCCTTTGCATAGTATTTGCTAGCCTGGTCTCTGTTTCTGTATGCACCAGGGTAAACTCATCACTAGTGCTATTGTGAAATTATTCTGTTTAGCACTGCTCCTCAGCTACCATATTATGTTATCATCCCTTAAACACATCTATCATCCAGGCACTCTGTCCTCCTCAATTCTACCTTATCTCCAGCTTCAGTGATAGAGAATCAGAACATTCTCCTAACTGAATACCTTCCTGACTGAATTTTCCTCATTGCTGTGTCCTGCTTAAAATGCAAAGTCATCTATAACAGGAATCTCATGAAACTATTATTAAGTCTCAATAACTGAGCTAGAATCATTGTCAGATTAATCAGGAAACCATCTTGTTAGGGACTGGGGAAATGGACACAGAAAGAATGTGTTTTAAGAGGGTGGTAAGGAGGATTAGTGGGGGAAGTTCTCTCAGAAAAAGATCTGGCATATGGAAGATTTGGGTGGGGATTCAGAGGGATTTTTTTTTTTAGAGAGATGCAATAAGAGAGATGAAGGAATACTGGAAAGGAGATGGAGGATAATGGAGAAATTGAAATTCAAAATGGCAAGTGGGGGAGCCTATGTTCAAGAGCTATTGCTACCCTTCCTTTATTTTTGCCTCTGATAAGGCGTGTATCTCATAGAGTTAGAATCAGCCATAAATGTTTCCATATCCTTGTAAGATGATAAGCTCCGTGAGTTTAGGGATGACATATTAGTATCCTCTTATCCTCAGCACTTGCAGAGCACCTGGCAACATTTTAGGTATTCGAAGCTGCCTCAAGAAAAAAGCATTAATTTTGCACGTGGCCAGTTTTTTCCTCCTCAGAGCTCTAATTGAAGACACTGAGTTTCTTGATTAAAGGCAAATTAAGTGTTACATCTTTAATATGTGGTTGATTATTTTAGTTATGAAAGAAAACAACACTCTGCCTGATGATATGAGGGTGAGTAGTGACAGGTAAGACTATGGAGAGCAACTGGAGTTGGGGAGAACCGTGAGTTTACACCTGGTGTTGAATGTAATGGGCAGTTACAGAAGAATTTTTCACAAGATAGTGACAGTAACAGGTGTGTAATTTAGAAAGATTAATGTGTCAGCACATTGGAGGCTGAATGGAGTCACAACCTAAGGGCATAAGAAGAGAGGAAAGTGAGGGAGATAGAAAGGTGAAACACCTCATAGGTGAATGGAAAATTGTTTTAAAGGAGAAAGAAGAGATAATTATTCAGGATGTCCTGGGGTCTCTTACTACTAACTGCACCAGAGAAGTCAGTAGTGAGGACATTTAGGGCAGGGAGGTTATTTATTTATTTATTTATTTACTTATTTAAGTATAGAAAACAAGCAGAATGTTCTCACAAATAAAATGGTGACTGTGAAATGGGCATCCTAGGTTTGAGCTCCTGCTGTGGCTTTTGTTAGGTCCAAAAGTTTAGCTTCTATAATTTTAGGAAAAATTATACTAACGGAGCTCCTAAAGTCTCTTCCAATGCACCACCGTGGACTCTAGACCCATTCTCTTCAGCTGCTTTATTGTTAGGCCCTGGAAGGATACTCTAAGATGAGAGATTACTACTAAATCAAGCGCAAGGCACTGGCAATTGATGGCTGTTTCTAATAACTACAGAAAAACAGAGCACAGTACCTTGGTGCTTGGGTTGCTATTGTGAGAATCAGTTTCATAGTAAATCATCATTCTATATTCTGAGACTCTTTCTTTCGAAATAGGCTTATTGACCTGTGTGGTTTTTTGCTTTATTTTGGCAGTAATGTCCAGTGTGACATACAATGAGAGTGGAGCTGTCCAACTTGGCAATGTTGAGGGTGGACAGAGTTTCTGCAAGACAGACAGATGCAGGGAGCCTGTCAGGACTTTGCTGGATATACTATGTGTATCCAGACAAGGAAATGGAGAACCATAGCAGTTAAGAGAATGAAAATGTTCTTTGAAGAGAAAAATAGAGAGATGGGAGGACATAAATGAATTTTAGGGCAATTTCCGTTCTGGTGGCTGTCTGGAAGAGAAAATGGAGGGCAGAGTGAATTGATTGGAGGGCAGGGGCAGGACTGATTTGGAGGCAGGGCAGCAATGTATGCAATGCAGGAAGCCTGGCTTATTTACTGAGAGAGACTGTGAAGAGGCAGAGTGCTGACAAGGTTGCAGAGATACTGCATGAGGTCTCCAGTACTATCTAGAGTGAGGGTCAGAATAGTGGCAATAAATAGAATCCCATCAATTCCAATCTGGTGTTGACATTAACCTAATTTTCTAGAAAAGTCACATCTTCCAATTTCATGAAATTGGGTTGCAAGTGGGTAAGAGGGAGGCTTTGCTCTTACCTTCTCCTGGGAAGTTTCATTGTAATTGCTTTTTATTTTCCTCACTGAGTAAAATACTTTGAGGTTCCTAACTTCCTATCAGTGCCCTGGGCTTTCAGGTGGGCAACTGCTTTTAATTCTAATCAATAGGAGAATAAACCCTGAGGAGTGTATTTAAGAATTTGAACTGATTGCATCCCAAAATCAAGCAAAGAGTTTCCAGATGCTGCAACGTGCTGCATAAATTCAATAAAAATTGCCATGCTCATTAGCATCACTGCCTATTGTTATGGCCATGAACAAATTCTATCTTTCATTGCCCATTTTGCTTTAGTTCTTTGACTTAATGATCCCTATCCCAGAGAGAAACTTCATTAGCATTTGCAGATGTCAATGTAAACGTAGAAGGAAAATACTTCAGGATGTGAAATAATCAGAGAAGACCCTGGATATCTTGTTGCTTGTACAATAATTTCAGAAGAAAAAGATCCGTTTCTATTGGATGAAATAAAATCCTAGAAAATGATAATTAAGGATTTAGTTCCTTCTAATCCATTTGTTTAATTCATTTGTTGATTCACTCTCTACTTCATTTTGCAAAGAATTTGTGGAGACTTATGATAAATGCACATGTAATGAAATTAAAAAAGTAGAAGAGAGACAAAATTAGCAGCAGGGGAAATAGAATAATATATTAATGGCAACTATGCTAAGGCTTGTGATTTGTCTCCTAGCTCCCTGGTAAATGGGAAAGGATGGGGTGTATAAGTGCTGGTAGAGCTCTTGTTACTAGAAAACTTCAAAGTATATTAATTTTTTTAAAGGAAACAAAATTTTTCTTGGCACTGTATTAATTTTAAGAAAAAAAAAGCTTCCTATGGATCTTTGTAAAGAATCATTGAGTACTGTAATGTATACTGACCTAATACTTTTGTACTGATTGCAGTTACAAATATATGTACATTTCTGGCAGTGACCTTTGATAGAAACCAGGAGAACATTAATAATGTACTGTGACATAAAAACAGTTCTCAAGGGGTTCAACTTTGTAGAAACAAATGCTAAGCTTTTAGAGGTCCAACTTTTTTAGGAATATAGAACAACTGTATTGAGCCCTTAATTTAAGAACAATTTTTTTTCTGGGGTATTCTGGTGCTAGGTAGGATGCAGCCAGAAAAAAATGAGCAGGTTTTATGAAGCAGCTATCTGAGGGCTACAAAAATTAAATAGCATTGAGAAAGATGAGGATTGGGAAAAACACTAGAATTCATAATACCACCAAACTGACAAACTGACGGTGAATTTTCCAGTTTCTTTCAGTATCTTCTGACCTGAACTCAATTCCAGAAACCAGGAAGTGGGCATTAGCGTGGGCAGAGAGAATTCCAGGAGAATCTTTCTAGTTTTTACTTAAGGAGCAGCAAAGGGGTTTGCAGAATCCCCTATTCCTTGCTCCTCAGGCCTCAGACAATCCTGTGGTTATGCTGACCGTCAAACTGGCCTACAGGAGCCAAGAGGCTAAGGTCAGGAAACCCTTTCCAATCTTAGGACCTGTAATCATCATCAAAAGGAGGGAGGAGCTCCCTTGACTTTTCCCTTCTTTTTTCCCTTCTACAGCTTGCTGTGGATGTGGGCATAGCTATGGGGAGTATAAGGTGGAATGGGGCAACTAATGTCCCAATTTTATCCAGAAAACAAAAAAAAAAGAGCCTCAGGAAATCTAAAATTACTGAGGAGGTCTTTCTAAGTGAAAAAATTGAGAAAGTGACCCCTTAAAATAGTACATGAATTCTTGGGCTCACTCATGAATTACAAAGGTAGGAATATAATTCCCCAAAGCAAACACAGTCTTTGAGATCTGAACTATGGGATATATAGCATAATGTCCAAGATCCAAACTCACTACTGGGAGGCTCACATTAATGTTAAATCTGAATAGCATTATAGAAGCTTTAAAAACATAGTTAGTACTGCAAACACAACCCATAGAAAACCTGACATGATGTGAAACCTGAATCCAAACAGTTCAATAGTCTGCTAAAATAAAAATGTCAATATTCTCTGTGGGATTTCAGCAAGGCCCAGAGTCACAAAATATTCAAATTACTTGGAACAAAATTCAAAATTACTTACATATGAACAAAATAAATATATCTCAACTTACAAGAGAAAACAATCAACAAATGCCAACATCAAGATGGCACAGATGGTGGAATAATTTGAGAAAGACTTTAAAGGAGCTGTTTAAAAAGTGCTCCAACAAGTTCAGGGGAGCACCCTTATAACTGACACCATAGAAAATCTCAGCAAAGAAACTGGAGGTATAAAAGAGATATAAATGGAAATTTTGGGATTGAAAATTCAATAATTAATTATCTCAGTAACTGAATGTGAATAACAGATTAAAATGTTAGTGAACTTGAATGGAGAGCAGCAGAAAGTATCTAATTAAAAAAAAGAATAAAGGTTGAAAATAAATGACCAGAGTTTATCATCAACATTTATCATCTCAGAATTCCAAAAGAACAGGAGAGAGTGTGCAAAAAAAAAAAAATGTTAAGAAATAATGATGAAAACTTGCCCTATTCTTCATTAGAAAATAACAGAAACTTACAGGCTCATGAAGTTGAGAGAATCTTTCTATGGGCTACACCTAGTGAATCCATGCTCAGATAATCACAACCAAATTTTAAGATACTGAATGCAAAGAGAAAACTTTAAAAAACTAAAAGGCAGAAAAAATGATTGAAAGAAATCAAACAAAATGATTTATCACTCATAAAAGCACCAAAATTCAAACGAATGTTGATTTCACATAGAAAACCACAGAAGCCAGAAATGGCACAGCCATTTTTAAATGCCAAAAGAAAAGAGTTGTCAGTCTAAAATTCTATATCCAACAAAATTATACTTCATGAATGGAGAAAAGATATTTTCAGATGGGCAGCTAATAGATTTCATTCCAACAGACCTGCTGCGATAGAATTACTAAAGAATTCTTCAAGCAAAAGAGAAATGACAGAAAAGGAAACTTTAAACATCTGGAATAAATGAGCACCAGAGATCCAGAGGTGGTGAATATCCACGGAAATAGAACAAGCTATTTTCTTTTAGAGCACTTTACAACATATTGGTTGGTTTAAAGAAAAAAAAATGACACCATTTTTGATAGGGTTTTAATGTATGTAGATGTAATAGGTAAGACAACTACTCCATTAATGTGTATGAAGGGAAGAGGGACCTTTCGGGTGATAGTTTTTTTTATTTTTTTGTATTCTTGCAAAGTGGTAAAATATTGATTCTAAGTAGATTGTTAAAAGTTTGCTTTTTGTGATCATTAGAGAATTCTTTAAAATTATACTAAGATATGAGGTTAAAATAGGACAAATTAAAAGATAATAGTAAAGAAATGTAAAAATAAGGAAAAAGAAAGAGAATGGACAAAACTACCCAATTTTAAGACAATATAAAGAGATAGTAACTAAAAGAGTGTGGCATTGGAAAGAAAATGGGCATGTAGATAAAGAGAAAAGGAGAGAGTCCACATCATCATGTGTCTGTGGGGCATACACATGCTCACATAATTTGATCAGTTGAGTTCTGACAATGATACAAAGGCATTTCATTGTAAAAGATAGGTTTTTAAAAAATGATGTTCGTACAATTGGACTTCTGTATGCAAAAGCTTCACCTTAACCCAAGCATCACACCTTCTAACAATTCAAAATAAATTATGGATGAAAACATAAAAGATAAGGCTATAAAATTTTAGGGGAAAATGTAAGAAAATCTTCATTATTTGGATTAAAGAAAATGTTATTAAATATGGCATCGAAAGCACAAAACATAAATGAAAAGAAAAGGATAATTTTGCCTTCATCAAAAGTAGAAATCTCTGAAAGAAACTGTAAAGAAAACTGACAGATAAACCGTAGACTGCAGGAATATTTGCAAACCACATATCTGACAAAACACTTATGTCCAGAATATAAAATAGTTCTCCATACTCAATAATAAGAAAACAACCCAATCAAAAAGTATGCAAAATACTTGATCAAATGTTTAACCAGAGTGAATATATGGGTGACAAGAATATAAGAGATGTTCCCCCTCATTGACCATTAAGGAAATACCAGTGAAAACCACAATGAGATACATCACACAATTATTAGAATGGATAAAATAAAAATACGAAATGCTGCTGAGGATGCAGAGCAACTGAAACTCCCACACATTGCTGCTGGCAATGCAAAGAGTGTGTGCACTTTGGAAAACATTTTGACAGTTTCTTATAAATTTAAACATAAATTTACCAAATGACTCAGCCATGCCACTCTTGTTTACTTAGCTCATATTTTATTTTCACACAAAAACCTATGTACATTAATGTTTATATCATCTTTATTCATAATTACCAAAAGAGTGGCAGCCTAATTAAATGAATGAATAAACAAGCTGTGGCTCAACTACACAATGGAAAACAGTTTAACCAAAAAAGTGAATGCTTGATTAGCTGCAACAATTTGACTTTTTTTCTTTTGTTTTTTGTTTTGTTTTGTTTTGTTTTTGAGAAAATAATCCAGTCTCAAAAAGTTATGGACTGTGTGATTCATAATATGACATTCCCCCAAAGACAAAGCTATAGTGATGGAGAACTGGTCAGTAGTGTCAGGGGTTATGGTTTGGAAGACCGTGTGAGTATAAAATGATAGCACAGGAAGGATATGACAGTTCTATCTTTATTATGGTGGTGATTGAACCAATGTATACACATGTGAAACGTATGGAACAAAAAAAGTCAATTTTAGTGTATGTAAATTTAAAAATACCACTTACTATAATGTAAGAAATTAACTTTGTCCCTCACCAATGGAGATTTAAATCTCAAATGTTATTTAGATACATGAGCCTAAAACTGGATGTGCACTTATTATGCTTATAGCTCCTAAGAAACTAAAGAAACAAAATACAATTAAATAAATACAAATTGTAAAGCAGGTCAAGTTTAAAGCATCATTAATTTCAAGTGACAGATAATGTTCCGTTCCCTACCAGTATGCTCTGGTACCATTCGAGCACATGGTCTTTTGACTTGGAAATGTTTGTGTTCTTCAGTGATTCAGTTCTTTAACATTTCTATCCTAAGTACAGTGAAACCTTTGTTTATGTGATGCATTGTGAGGTAATTTGACTCATTTAGCAAATTGGATCATTGACTTGTTTCCTATTTAATTAGGAAATTAAAGTAGTCCTACTTCACATTGATGCAATTGCCAATGAAGATGCAAATGTGCACAGTGAACTTACAGGGCACTAAGTCTTTAGATGCCAGATAAACATTCTGGTCATCCCTAACACATCACGCACGTGTTTGTGTATGAGAGCATAGGCGTTTGTATTTAAAAGGTATGGAGCCCCATAAACATGTCTGGATATTATGTGTCAACCAAAAAATGTTGGAACAAGTTGAAAATATTAATTTAAAATGTTGTATAGGACTAAGAGGTTTTATAAATATTTTGATAATTCAGAGAAACACCCAATTGAGGCCTGTGAGAGTTAATGCTATAATTATCCATTTGGCTTAGAGAAGAGTCCTACCTAGGCACTATGTGAAGCAGGAGGGTTTTATTTTTCTCCAGGGTATTTCTGTAGCCTCTGCAATCACCTTATTTTGCCTCTCATTTACCCTATGTTCTCTGTGATTTTTTTTTTTTTCTGAGGTGCCCGGGGATTGAACCCATGGCCTTGTGCTCGACAAGCAAAACACTCCACCAACTGAGCCATATTCCCAGCCCCTCTCTGTGTTTTCATATCAACTTGGCAATTGCTGTTCCTTGCTGGAAGTACTTCCCAATCAGACCCTGTATGAAGGTTAATTTTTTTCTTAAGTCATTCATCATTGTCTTTTCCACATTATTCTGCAAAGATTTTTTTGTTTGTTTCTATAACTGGAATCATAGCTACTATTTTGGGTCTCCCTCTTTGGTCTGCATAGTGTTTTTTAAATTCATCAGGTTTCTTTTTCATGTTTTGGTAAATTATTACTTTTTGTTGCTGAGTAGTATTCCATTTAATGACAATTCCATGGTTTGCTTATTTAGTCAACTTTGGGTTGATTCTGGTTTTTTCTTTAAAAAACTCTTCTAAATAAGGCTGCTTTGAATATTTATATTTGTGCAAACATAAGTTTGATTTTTTAAAAAAATTAATACTCAGGAGTGGAGTGCATTTTCTGGGTTAAATGGCAAATTTATGTTTAACTTTACAAAATTTTCACACTGACATAATATTTTGCAATATTACCAATAAAATTTGAGAGTTCCATTTGCTCCTAATCCTTGCCAACACTAGATATTGCCAGTCTTTTTTTTTTTTTAGCTATTCTAGTTTGTGTATGCATGTCCACTGGTATTTCATTTTGGCCTTAATTTGCTTTTCCCTTATGAACAATGATTTATCAATTTTGTGTTTCATTCCATTGCCACTTTAAAAAGAAATGATTGGTTTGTCCTGTGATTATTGAATTATAAGAAAACATTGTACATTATGGAAGCACATACTTTGTCAGATATTTGTATCATGCATAATGTCTTCAAATCTTTGGATTGCTTTTTTATTTGCTTATCAGTCAGGGGGAAGACCATACATTTTCATTTCCATAGAGTTCAGTTTTTTAATGTTTTTCCTTTCTTGTTTGTGCTATTTGTGTTTCACCTACATTTTAAAAATACCTACAAATGTCTCATGAAGATTTCTATTATTTTTCTAAAAGGTAACACATTTTAGCTTTGGAATAGTAGTTGCCAGTTGTATTATAGGGTGTACCCCTCCATTAGAATTTGATGCTTTCCTCATATTCAGACTGGGTTTTTATGTTTTCAGGAGGAAAATCATAAGGTTAAAGTATGTTTTCATCATATCACATCAAGGTAAATACATATTATTAACTTGATCTCCCACTGTGGATGTTGACCTTGATCACCTGGCTGTAAAATAGCCTTTATTTTCCTCACCTTGCCATACCTTTGGAAGAAAGGCACTATGTGTATTCCACATTTATGAAGTGGAGAGTTTTGATTTTCTGTCTTAATTTGTTTGGAATTCTTCTTCATTAGAGATCTGTCTCTTCTCTATCATTTATATCAGTAAGGGCTCATGGATTTTTTTTTACTTTGGCTAATAATTCAATAGAATTTTATGTATTTATTTTTGATGACCAAATTGTTTAAGATTTGGTTATTGGGAGCTCTGTCAGTTAGCCTCTGTGGTCTGGTAACAAAATCCTAACGGTGTGTATGTGGATGTTGTGTGTATATGTGTGTGTCTGTATTGAGCACTTCCTTACTTATTTTATTGCACTTATGATCCAGGCTTGTCTTGTGCATCTCCTGCCCTTGTCCTAGGATCAGCCATTTCTCTAAGGCTCCCTGGTCCTGGTAGTGGAGAACATTTTAGAAACCAAGATCTGGCCGCTATTCCTAGCGGCCTGTTGTTTCTTTTCAACTCTCTCAGATAACAGAACAAAAGACATTTGTGTGTATGCTAACCAGTGGATATACATATGTCTGTAAATATTTCTAATATGTAACCATCTATATATTCAGCTGACAGGGAATTATTATTGTTTTATTTTGTGGTACTGGGGATTGAACACAGGTCTTCAAGCATGTTAGGCAAGTACTCTAACCAGTGAGTAACATTCCTGGCCCCTTCATCATGAGTTCTTACTGATGTGTCCAACACGAATCCAGTACTACATAGATTGTTCTGACCTGTTCCACTTGCTTTTCTGTAGCTGCCTATTCCAACAGTAACAATATTGAGTTTTTAATGTTTATTTTTATTAATAGGGGTCCTGAATTTACCTCACAAAATTTCTGGAACATAAAATATTATTTACTTGACAGAAAATAACAGTCATGCCCTTTCCCTGTGCCCCAGTTCTTACCACCAGATGAGCATGTTGAGAGCTGGACGGACAAACCTCCACGTGCAAGTCTGTATTGTAGGTGAAAAGATTATGTGGGTGCTTACGTGTATGCTTTCACCCTCCTCTTCTTAAAAGAGGCAGAAAAACTGTTGCTCCTTGAGAATGATTCCGGTTTCTCACTATAAACTTTTGGGATGTAAATAAACCTTTCTAAGCAAAACATAATTATTGTTTCCATATTTACAATTAGCGATGTGATCCTGTGTTCTGGGTTTTGGCTGCTATCGAAATGCGAACATATAACGTCTGATGGATAAATCTCTCTAGAGTTCTTTCTAGCTAATCAATCATAAATTACCCTCCAATGTTGTTTTTATTTAAACCTAGATTCCAAATTCAATAAAGTTGTTCAATAATCTTAACTCTGCAGAAATATAAAAATATTTTAAAATATTTTCTTCACATCTCTTTATATGAATGAGGAAAGTGAGGCTCAGATGGACTAAAAACTGGAAAGTCCTGAATACTGAATATTGGATCTGAACAGAAATATATTGGAATCCAAGGCTCATGTTTCCTCCATCAGTGACTTAGCTCCAGGAAAGATCTTCTTGTCACTCACGAGTCCCAGGTATTTCAAGAATGTACTGGACTTAGTCCTTTGACCTTGCTCTTGTGCATATTCCTTTCTTGGCCTTGACTTCTCATATTTCTTCTTTAGTTAGCTTGGCAGAGTTTTGCTTTCTATTTAATTCCAAAATTTATTCAATAGTGACTTTGCATTTTTAGTATTTTAGGGCATCTCAAAGTACTTTTAAAAATATGACTTGCTTTCTAGAAACTTAATAAGGCATAGGATGTCTTTTTAGGGTCTTAGAGATCTTAGAAAAGAGTAGGGAGAACTGGAAGGATGCTCAGATAAGCAACGTCATTATTGCCGCCTCTAGGAGCAGATTCCTGGTTTAATGTGAATAAGTAACCCCTCTTCAGTTTTAAATATACCAGCAGTTTTCCACATATATTTCCTCACTGAGGCCCCAGTACTCAAGGAATTGCTTGCTTATTGTAACTTCACATTTTGTTATTCTTGCTTCTCTGGATGGATTGCATTAATGTGACAGTAATGTTCAAGGTCAGAGTGTGAGGCTGTAAATAGTTATTCAGAAGAGTGTAAAAACCCCAGCGGTATTTCCAGGTAATGAGGAACAAGACAAACTCTACAGTTGACATTTTTACTAGTGTAATCTCTTCAGTCCTGCTGCCATGGAGTGGACTCCGGAAAACTCTGCAATGTCATGAAGTTTTAAACATTGCTTTAGAGACTTTCGTGCATTTCAATTATGACTTTATTCTGGCACCACTGTTGAATTCCTGACAATGGCTTGGGTTTGACAATTCCTGATGTAGCTGTTATCTGTTTTCTTGATTTCAAGAATAGGACAATAATGCAGACTTTGTAAAAATAGAATATAAAAGGACTCCTAACAGTTCTTGTAAATGTTCACCTGCATGCTTAATTGCCTGTGGTCACAACATTAGATTAAAAGCTCAAGAGAAAATAGCTCACTCGTTCTGATTTAGCTGGTTCCTGGAGTATTCTTAGTCACAAGACATGAATATGGACCTGTAATTGGGGGAGTTTCTTTTTCTGCAGGTGAAACTAGCAAACAGGCCACAGTGGAACAGGAAATCTTTTCAAACAGAACCCAGGCTTCCTGCAGGGACACAGCCCTCTGGCTAGCTGCAGTGGTCCTAGTACCTATAGAGAGCACAGTTTCACTCCTTGTAGCTCAGGTGTTTAGAGAACTGCAGGAAGTCTTTGCCCCAAGCAACCTGCAGTCATCCCTGAACATGCACAATGGCCTGGCTGCTTCTGCTGCTCTCTCCAGCAGCTGCCATGTTGATGGACATCTGCTGGCTGTCCATTTAGTATAGTTCCCTCAACATTATTTTGATAGGATGTGAATTCTTAGTCATTCTTTCAGTGTTTATACCTTTTTTTCTACCAGAAATTAAATGACATTTCATTATCCATTGACTGTATTGCTGATTGCAAAATTAACTTCTTAGTTCATATATCGTTCCAGAAATCTATTTACCTTTATCTGAAAATACCATAGTCACTGAAGGTATAGGAAATGTATGGATGGTTTTCCCAACTTCATATCATGCATAGAAATAAACTTACATTACTTATATTATTTGCATAGAAGAGGGCTTCCTTGACTGACAAAAGTCTATCTCTTCTCTTGCAAGTTACATACAGAGGCAGGAATGAACTATTTAGAAGTGTAACAAAAAATGGCTTACTCTGATAATAACTCACTAATTTAAAATTATCCTAACAACCTGGGAGGACTTTAACAATATATCCTTTTGGTTATAGAAAGGATAAACCTTCTTTTTCTTTGTTCAGTTGTTTTAGTTATTTGTTCATTCATTCATTTTATTCATTCATCCATCAGTGGGTTCTAGGTGACAATGCACCAGGCTGTGTTCCTCTCAGCTTACAAATATGAAGACATGGTCCTTGCCTTTAAGCACACCACATTTTTCATGGAATGAATGGGTGATAAATAAATGAATGAATAACTCATCTCTCTTTTTCTGTCTGGTAACATTGAGAGAGGAGAAATGTCAATATTCTAGTTTAGGATGGACTTGTATATAGGATCATAGCAATTTCTACATCTATCCATCCACAGAATAAGCAGTGATAATAACTTAGTAATAACAATAGTAGTAAGTGGCAGAGGCAGTCCTACAAGCAAAAGATCTACTTGAGTGAACACTTCATTTTTCAGAACTGGGAACTCCTGTATTTAGAATATTGAAGCTCTTATTTACTCATCTTTTCATTTAGGATATATCCAAAATGAAAAGTATTGCTTTTCATGACACTATGATTTGTATATTCTAATTTTTTTCTCTTATAACAAGGAGAAGGACATGGTGCCTTTTGATTGTCCTAAAGGTTTATACTTTTACCAGGCAAGCTGACCATGTGCAGTGCAATTCTCAAATATCTGGGGGGAACTTCTTTTGGGTAAGATACTCTGATGAGCTCTCTGTGGGGTACAAAGAGAGACAGCATGGAGCAAATAAAGAATGTGCATGAATAAGCATAATGCAAGGCAATGTGACAAATGTTTTGAGAGAAAGACAAAACAAGAGCTGTTATCACACGGAAGAGCAGACTTACATTCCTGTGTTGATCAGGGAAAGATTTATGAAAGAGGCACAATTACCTGAGAACTGAGACCCTTTAGGGTTTGGACAGTTAGAAATGAAAGTGGAGAGGGCTGTGGATATGGCTCAGTTGGTAGAGTGCCTGCCTTGCAAGCACAAGGCCCTGGGTTCAAACCCCAGCACTGCAAAAAAAGAAAAAGGACATTGAAATGAAAGTGGAGGCAATGTAATGCCAAGCAAATTTATCATCAAAGATTATTTGTTCATTTATTAAGCAAACATTTATTAAGCACCTATGGTACACAGTTTCATTTCACAAGTAATGTTAATCTATCTGAGAGGATAGACACTTTCCTAGTAAATACACTGAAGTGTAATAAACTTTGTAAGAGTTGTATGTACTGAGGTCACTGGGAGCACAGAGAAAGAAAGAATTTATTTTGACTAGAAAGAGAAGGAGATTGTATGTGACCTGCCTTGGGGAACAAATAAGAATTTTGTGGGTGACAAGGGAAGGAATGGCATTTCAGAGGGAATGTGAACATTGTCTAAGCCCGTGTTTTTGAAAATGTGATTCTAGGGCCACCTCTGTCAGAATCAGCTGGCATGCTTATGATACAAATTCCTTTTCCACCCCTCATCTGCTGAATGACAATCTCTCTGAATAGAACCCAGCACTTGCCTTTTAAACATATCTCTGAACTTGCTAAAGGTTAAAAATTGCTGAAACAAGGATGAGGTGCTACGGCTCATATGGGGAATGGAGAGTAGTTTGGCAGAACTCAAGGTGTGCATGAGCCTGAATGGCAGGCAGATAGGAAGGGGGAAGGCATCTGTATCAGTGGACAGTGGTACTGTCATTTGCAATATAGCAGGAATTGTGAGAGAGAAGCCTAGAAGGGTGGTTGGTATTGAACAAAGCCAAAAGACTCTGATTTTGTTCTGACATTGGGAGTCATTAAAGTTTCGTAAATGGGTGAGTGAAGCATATAAGATATCATACACATGGAAAACCCTGGCGGTTTCCAAAGATTCCCCCAAGGCTTTCAAACCAGGAAATATATCATACACAGTTATTGAACTGATAGCGTTTTTTCTTCTACAAATACAAAAAGTTTTTAGAAAGATTTTCCAGAACAATCCAAATTCCATGTCTGTCTTAGTATTTGTCAGTTTTGATTTTAAATGTGCCAGATAAATATGTTGTAGATCTTTTTTTGTAACGTGAATTCAATGTTTGCACATTTGACTATTTTCAGGACACCCTGAATGTACATGAGTCATATTAATTTGAAAATTTGATGAAATAATTTTTAATTGCCTGGGCCATCAGGTAGAGAAAGGGGAGCAAATTTTCCTATAAGTCAGTAGTGGGACCCCCACTGGCATCACAGTGTGGCTCTATGAGCCCGTGACCACTGTTCTGTGTGGTAGAGAGTGAATGCTACACTGGCAGTCTTGAATTTGGTGACTTTAAACTCTTTGTAGCTTCAAAACTGGGATGATATAATCATTGTTCTGCTTCATCTACTTTTGTTACCTATGTGTTATCAGCATCTTGATTGTCACTGAAAATGTGAGCTAACGGCTCCCCTTGTTGTCTCACGTCTGGATCCAGAAACATGAACTCCTAAATATGCCCCAGCATGCATTCCCATTTGGATGTGGCCCTTCCTTACCTTTGACAGAGAATTCCTGTTTCTCATTTCAGAACTGCTAGACCCGCTAAGGAGTGATCTTGTCTGGGGGCAGAGGTTGGGGAGAAGAATAGCTCAGTGGCCTGAATTTCAGTGTCCATCCATGAGCCAACTAAGGTCAGCTGGGTGTCTTTCTGCATCTCAACCATATGGTATTTAATCTCTGCCCCACCTGAAGTCACAGCTGCAGAACTGTTAGGTCTGTGCTGGATATTGAGAAAACAGCCTAGGAGTCTTTCAAGTGCATCTTGGATCTTTACCTAAAGAAGTCAAAGTCTTCAAAATATGCCAGGGGACATTTTTATTGATTTTCAAATTCCAGTCTCTGCCCCAGGAGAGTTGGTTCACTCTTGTGCAGCACTGCTGACAGTTCAGTTCCCAGGTTTTTCTTTGACAAGCTGGGTACATAAATTTATTAGCCTGGGCACGTGATGCCTGTTTACCAAAGTGAAGTGGGTACCTCTGTGGACCTGAAGCATCATGCTTTTCTGCACACATTATAGAAATCATTGCCTTCTGATGAGTGTTGACTCCAGAGTATACATCGTCTAAGGAAGGACCATAGAGGCTGCTGAGGACTTGCTGAAAGGCAAGGAGTTAAAAAAATTTGCAAGACAATCCACATAAATAATTGAACTTTCACTATAATTGCTAATACTTAGTCCCTCATTATGGTCCCCATGTGGTCATGTGAGGGGCAGGGCAACCAGTAAGCCTCTGAAAATTTGGGAAGCTGGGCTCTGAGCAGAGTCCTGAAGCCAAATTCTCATGGAAGGTTAAAAAAATGGAAGACTCATTGCACAGTGCCTGAACTTATCCTTATCCTTATTTTATGTGAACAAAGAGAAACTCAGAATCCAGGTGCCTTTTCCAGGGTCACATAGCTAATAAATGCTAATTGCTGCCTGGGATTCAGAGAGTCTGAAGATATTTTTAGGATTTTTTTCCACCAGCAGGGTGGGAGTGAGAGATGGGGGTGGGTGCTGAAAATTAAGATTGCTTTCAAATTGCATTGCTTTTAAATGAGAGAGTGAATAGTCTTGTTAGTGTACTCCTGTGTTTTATGAGAGCTTAACAATGTATAGACAACACACTTCAGGGGACATTCTGTAATTTTATTTTTAAAATAAATTCTGTATGGTCTACAAATGATCACTGAATATTCGAGATGATAGATTTAAACATGATAGCAGAGATAGATTGTCTTCAAGTTTCTCATGTTAGAGAAAAGTGAAGCCAAGGTGGAGGAAATGACTTGATCAAAGTCAGAAAGCTGGTTAGAGATAAAATCAGTAGTGGAACCAGGATATCTTGTCCTGATTCAAAAGAAAGTCTCCAAGTAACCTTGAAGTCTCTGACCACTGATGACGTAGCAGGAGACATACTATAAAATCAAGCCCCCTGTTTAAAGGTACCAGCAATATCAACAAATAAAACTACAGTTTGGGTCTGTCAGAAAGTCTGTCTTCAGTAAGCAAAAAACTTTTACAGGGAGATACTTGATTCTAGAGGCTCACAATTGTTTAGAAAAGACACAACTACCTACCTATTTGCTTTGCTAATAACAACCAGGATATTAAGACATCCTGAAGAGAAGCAGGATCTCTTCAGCCTGGCAGGCTAAACTGGCCAGTTCTTGATTTAATTTACTTACAGTAAAATGAAATATTGATTTGCTCTCTATCTGAACACATTATATCGGCAAACATCAGAGCACTAAGCTAGGAAAGAAAATACCAGGTCAAATTCTGGTTGTGTCACTTACTCTTCTTTGGTTTTGGGCAAGTTGCTCACCATTTAGGAAACAACTCCCTCCTTATCTTACAAATAGGGATGATGTCATAGCTTCCTTGCCCACCTTACAAGGTCCTCATAAGGAACACATACTGTATTGCCCACAAAAGACTTTGCATACTCAAGTTATAGTAGGTGATTACTCTCAAATTCCATAATACATTTATCAGGGTGAATGGGGAAGAAATAAGGTAGGCAAGCGAAGACCTCTTACTACTGAGCTTCCCTTCCACATTCAAGACTTTGTACTAAGATGGTTGTGTGTTGCATATTAATTCATACAACCTCATGGAGTAGGAGTCATTATTTAACTTTTTGCATATGTAGAATTTGAGAGTCAAGTAACATAATTGACCAAAAGGCCAAATGGTAAGAAAAAGACTAGATTTGAACCCAAGTTATTCTGATCCTTCAGTCCCTGTGTCTGAGCAATCCACTGTCCTGCCTCTCAGAACTTAGGGGTCTTGTTGGCACTGCAGGCTCGTGGTGCCATTCTCTGGCAGGAAAAACAGAGCAGGACAGAATGGTGATCATGGTGGCCCAGCAGGGATGCTGTGTTTTGGCCGCAGGGCCTTGGCCCAGCCAGGACCACGTTCTGGCCATTTCGCCTTGCCTCTGCAGATAATGCCTGTGTTTTCCCCTCTGCTTTATCACAGAGGCATGGTGATAAAAGCTTCCCTTTTATAGCTCCTGTGAAATAAATCGAAGTGCAGTGTTTACAAAGACACTCCACTTGATCAGTCTGTAGCAGTAGCCCTTGAGTGCTCCAGCCTTGCAGACAGCACTTGTTTTAATGGCCTGGAGGAAAAACCTTTTAAGAAGATCAAGTGAGATACCTGAAAAGAAAACTGGCTTCTTAGTCCCATGGGCAGGAAAAGTAGCTTTTACATTTCAATTTAAATTTTGAGAATTGTTTGCCTTTTCAGACTCTAGAGAGGAGAAATAGATTTACATTAGTCCCCTCCTTATCTATGGTTTTACTTTCTGGGGTTTCAGTTTCCCCTGGTCAACAGTGGTCCAAAAATGTTCAGTGGAAAGTTCCAGATATAAACAATTTGTAAATCTTAAGTTGTGTGGGATTCTGAGTAGCACCATAAACTTTGGAGTGTCTAGTTGTCACACCTTTGTCCATTTTGTATAAGTGACCCACCCATTTGTCACTTGGTAGCCACCTCGTTTATCTGATGGACTCTTGTCCGTTGCTGTATTGCAGTCCTTACATTTAAGTAACCCTTATTTTAATTAATAATGACCCCAAAGGGCATGAGTAGGGACACTGGCAATTTTATTACAGTATATTGTTATAATTTCTCTATTTCATTAGTTATTATTGTTAATCTCTTATTGTGCTTAATTTAGAAATTAAACTTTATCATAGATATTTTTGTGTAGAAATTTGGTATTATCTGCAGTATCAGGCAGTCATTGGGAGTCTTGGAACATGAACTCTATTCATGAGGGGGGACAACTGTATATTGTAGTCCCACCTGGAGATGAGACAGCATACCTCCACTGCATTGTGGGGATTAGGGACAGCTGGTGGTATGAAAGTTGGAAAGACTTGAATTCCTATTCTGGCTACTATAGGCTGTGTGACCTTGGAAATCTAAATTAACCTTTATGAACCTGTTTCCTCATCTGCAAAATTAAGATTACAATGACTTCCTAGAAAGGCATACTAAGAATTTAAAAAGAAAATAAATTCTTTGGTCCACTGATTGATATACAGTCAATGTCGCTGATTCTGTGGTTAGGAAACCATACTTTAGTTCCATCTAATGGTATGTAATCACATACCTCATTTCTTAGGGTCTTTGTTTCATAATTGCAAAGGACGAAGAACTTGGATCAGATTTGTTTTTCTGACATTCGTTCCAGCTCAAACATTTTATATGTGCACATAAGTGATTAAATTTAACCCTGTAAACATAAAGATTTTGGTGGTTATTATTTGGGATGCTTTGGGGGAAAAACCCCAACACGTTTCAATAGCTCTGGCAATGTTTTAGTGAGCACTAAAGATCCTTTGCAGATCAAACAAAGAAAGGATACTCTCCTTCAATCTATTATCTGTGTATTTCATATGAGGTTGTGTATTAGACTTTTTTTATTGCTATAATAAAATAAATGAGGCTGAATACTTTATAAAGAAAAGAAGTCTATTTAGGTCATGGATTTGGAAGTTCAAGGGAATAGTGTTAGTATTGATTCAGCTCTGCCAAGGATTTTATGCTAGATGGTATCACAATAGTGGGAATATGTATGGAGGATATTATCACATGGCAAGGCAAAAGTCAAAGACTGGAGTGCAGTAGTCTTGTGCTTTTTTAACAACCTGCACTCTTGGGAACTAACTCAGGGTCCATGAAAACTATCTTGATTCCTTCCAAGGGCAGAGCCCACAATGACACAGCCACTCCCATTAGGCCCTACCTCTTAAGGTTCCACTTCCTTTCAACATTGCCATACTGGGACCAAGCTCATAACACATGAACCCTTGAGGGACAGAACTCATGTAAACTGTAGTAGGTTGCAAATTGTCATGAACTTGCTTGACATGTGTTAGTCTTTGCACCTGAGTGCAAATTGGGGGCAGGTATCCATCTCATTGTTCGTCATGACACAATAGGATTCTTAGCATCCATCATTCACTGACTATGTAATAAGTAAATGTTTTTCAAATTTTTACATGCATAGGTTGAGCACTTGTATTTTTAAAATCCAAAATTCAAAATTTTCCAAAACCTGAAACTGAAATATATATGTATTTCTTTTAGTGCTAGAGATTGAGTCCAGTGGTGCTTTACTACTGAGCTCCATCTCCTGTCTTTTTTATTTTTTGAAACAGGCTCTCATGAAGTTGTTGATTTGTAATCCTTCTGTCTGAGCCTCTGGAGTGGCTGGAATTACAGGCATGTGTCACCACAACCAGCAAATCTGAAACTTTTTGAGCACCAACATCAGGCCACAAGTGGAAAATACCACATATGACCTAAATGTGATGGATTGCAGACAAAACGAAAAATTGTATAAAATTACCTTCAGGCTATGTGTATGAGGTTAGCATGAAATAACTTTTATGTTTAGGTTTGGGTGCTTACCCCTAGATATCTTATTATTTATACGCAAACATTCCAAAATCTTAAAAAAAAGAAAAAGACAAAGAAAATCCAAAATGTAGAATGCTTCTGGTCCCAAACATTTTGGTTAAGGAATCCTTAAGGAATACTTACCCTTTAGAGTTATCAGAGCTATTGACTTACCTGAACTAATAAAGCACAAGGAAGTTTTGGCATTGCCCTAAATGTTTATTTCTATTAACTTTCATCTCTGTCTTGGATTTACTTCTCAATCAGTGCATTGGGTCTGAAGCAGCAAATAGGCTGTACAGAACACACATTCTCCACATTCAGAATTTCTCACCAACAGCTAACTAGAATTCATAATTTGGCAGGTACACTATCGTGCTGACGTGACTGCATTCCCTTCTATTACAGGGTAGAGGCCGCCATGAAACAGACAGTGTGGAAGCCCCCTCTCGAAATCCCAATTCTTGCAATTGTGCCAGAAAGATTTCAGACATGTCACTCAGAGTAACAGGCATAAGTGTATTAGAAGGTATAGGAAGAGGACAAGAGGACACTCTCAAGGGAGAGAGTGAGTCCTCTCAGAGTGGAGAGGGACAGTGAGTTCCTGTCCTCCAGTTTAATTGGGGGTCTCAGGGAAGTTTTCAGAGAGTCCTGCTCAGGTCCACCTCTTGACATTGATTGACAGCAGAGGAGCTTCATGGATCACCTCCAAGGGAGATGGTGTGGTGCTCAGCAAGTAGGAGATTTGAAGAAAATTGAGTTCCCCTGCTTTTGCCTCAATTTCCTGCCTTCTAAATGAGTTTTTACCCTTTGAATAGCCCTCAGCAAGCTTTCTTTGTGAGGGTCTTTATGCTTTGATTGTCAGGGTGATTGGAGGTTGTGATAGTTTTGGTGATAAGGGAGGGTCCAGGCTACCCGGCAAGGTGTGCCCTGATCCAAACAGTAGTTTTTCTTCAAGGGATGTAATTATGGCTGGGGGAGGTTTTAATGTACCAAGAGAACCTTGTGGTTTTCAGTCCCCTTCACAGCCCTTTCCCTGCTCACCCATTTGTGGCTGACTAGCTATCTAACATTTCCAATCACCTTATTTTTTCTGAATCTAAATCCTTCAATATTTCCCTTTTGATCAAAATATTAAATCTTAGTATCGTCTGCCTTGTTCAGTTCTCTGAACCAAAATAAACAGTTCTCTGTTTATTTTTGTTTTTGTTTTATCAAACATGCCTCAGCCTTGATTGCAGGGGTCTCTTTCCAACATATTCTCTTGTACGTACTGTAGGAGACCGCTGGCAGACTTGATAACTATTTATTTTGAGGTTATTATTTCAGTAATTGAGAACAGCCTAAAATACTACGGAGAGTTGGAGAAAGTACTTACAGTATCTTTTTTTTTTTTTTTTTTTTTTTTTTTACAAAACAGTAGTATTCAGGAAGTTTCCATTGAGCCACCAGAGAGGACCCATTACAATGACAGAGGTTCAGTATTTTGTTGAAAAGGGCCCTAGTTATCTTTGTAAAATCCCCAAACTGAGCACAGATGGTGGTACTTTAAATCCTACCGGGCCCTGCAATACAAAGGGTGACAAAGCACTTGATAGAGTCTTTGTGGTTACCAAGCTGTAGAGAGTGCAATGGGAGATGAAAGAGTTGCATGGACCATTAGCACTTGAGAAATTGAACAAATGTGTGGAGAAGAAAAATGTTGACTAGTGACACAAAGAGGAACTCTACTTTTCTCTAAAGGAATCCAAGAGATCAAAGAATAGACTCGATTTTGATGTTAAATAATTCCTACTCTCATTCATTGAACAATTTGAGCATCCACTATGTGTCTGACACCATCCTAGCACTGTGGGGAATACTGAGATAAGACCTGAATATCTGCTTTTTAAAAATTTTTCAGAAGAGCAAAAAAAAAAAAAAAAAAAAAATCACTCTCTTTATTCTTTTTATCTTTGCAAAACATTGAAAAAAGGGGACTAGTCATCTAGTAATCAAAATAGAAGCTTAATAGATAAAGCTTATTGGAGAGCATGAACAAATAGACTTTCTAATAGTGCCCTAAGTCTAGACCTTGGGACCACTCACTCTAAGGAGAACTTGGGTTGGCAGAGGAGACACAGAAACCAGTCTTGAGCCCAAGCTGGTAGCTTTTATAATTGATCAAGATCAGATTCATAGCACCTATAAATCAGATCATTTGTTTCTCTTTTCACTGGGAAAAATGAGAAAGGAGAAGTGTGGAGTGGGACATAGAAGTTACATGAATGGAAACAACCACATGGAATTCTGAGGTCAGAGAATAGAGACCTGAACCTAATATTGTCTGGCTTCTTTTTCTAACCTATGAATTTAATCTCTAAGTTTGTGATAAAATGAGAGTATTTTTCCCACTCCAAGAAGAGATCATCAGTCTGTCAGAAAAATCCTGCTCTCTCCTTTGGGATGTACTTTCCAGTACCAGCTGGTATTTCATTTTGGGCCTCTTCCTGGAACAGTTGAGGAGGTGTGTAGCTTTGGTCTTTAGATAGTCTTTGAAAAGGATTAGACTATAACTTATGCTAAAACATACTTCCTATTTTATAGCCCTTCCTAAATTGTATTATATTGTTGTTCAACACTAAAACTTCTAAAATAAACCAAAATAACCAAAGTCAACATCATGGAGATGCCTCCAAGTTGAATATAATCCTATTCTCACTATTAAGTTCCCATGAAACCATACAAGTATGAAAACCAAATTATCTTGGCCTTGAAATAAAGTTCAAATTCATTGGAGTCCAAAAATTTGCTTAAGGACATCAATAGGTAAGATCTGAAAGCTTTGAAATTTAATATGGAAAGAGTTGCCTTCTAGACTTGCACTATGTACATCACTGGATTGTTTTCATGATGTGCTCAACTTGTGATTTTTGTTTTCCACCAGTGGAATGGAAGTCAATCCAGTCAATGCTTATTGACTACTTTCCATGTGTCAGGCACTATGAGTAATGCAGAGATTACCAAAAAAGTAGCCTTTTTCTTTAAAAGAATCACAATTTACTAAACTGGACAAATTGGAATAATAGTTTGGCATTCCAGGTATCTTTTTTTGTGATTTGGCTTAGATCAGAAACACCGTTTATCATTTATTAGTTCTGTACCCTCAACTCTGGCCAGAATCTTTATTGTTGGTTTTCTAGAAAGATGTACTCAGACCTAACATTGAATTCCCATTATATTCTCTACCTCCATTATAGTATTTATCCCTTTGTTTTAGAAACAGAATATCTTCTTATTTGTTCATTCTTCAGTGGTGGATTATAATAATGGCTTTGAATCTTTCCCTGTTTCTGTTCTTGCTACCATGTGACATGAAGGTTCTTCCCATGAAGGGACTGAGTTCATTTTTTTGTTTTTTAATTCTGACTCTGGCTGTGTGACTTATTTGCCCATTGGGATGTTAAGTCATGACAGTCAGGAAAATGTACTTGAGTATTTCTGGTTGCCTTCTTCTACTTCTTCTACTACCTTGAGAATAAGCCTGGTCTAGCCTCTTGGATGATAAAAGACATGTGGAACACAGCCACTTTGCCAATTTCACCCGCAAAACTAGCCTACTTCAGCTAACAGCCACCTTCTTGCAGACATGTAAATCCAGCCAAGTACAGAATAACTGACTTATAAATAGTCCAGATATATCACTGGCTTATAGGCTGATTGGTTTAATAAATACATGCTTACTGCTTTATGTCACTGAAATTTGTGGCTTGATGTCAGATGGCTATTTTATGAAAATAAATAATTGATATCCCTTCTGTTTCTGCCATTAGACTGTGAATTTTTTGAGAGCAGGGATTATGTAAGACTCTTTTTCTTTCCTGGCTATCTAGCATACAAAAGGTTTATTTATTTGCTAAATGAAAGCTTAAATAAATAAATATTATACTTTCAAATTAGAAATTACCCCTAAGTATTTAAATTAGGCTTTGAAATATATAGTAATTTTTAAAAATGATTGTAGCCCATTTATCTTCTTGATGTTTCCTTAGGCTAATTTTCATAATCAAAATGATCAAAATATGAAGAAAAGCAGATGTCCAAGAAATGAAGCAAGAGATAACAAGTTGGGGATGAAATGAAAATGTCCTTGTTAATCAGTAACTGACCATGTGAAACAGATCATCTCTTTCTCCCTGTTCCCTCTTTTCCTCATTGTGCTGTTATTAACCATGATCTGTTAAAAAATATTCCTAGCCACTATTTTCATCCTATTAAAATGGCTATTTTAAAATTCTATTCAATGTCTGACATTGAGACATTTGTGATTATTGTTTGAGTAAACCCAAATATTTTATTCTGTTTACTATGGTTTGGGTGAGGTCTGTCCTCCAAAGTTTCCTGTATCAGAGACTTTCTGGTAACGTAACCATGTACATTGTCAAGTACTACCACCAAGATGCCATCTGCCATTAGTCCCTCCCCAGAGGTCAAATCAACGAGTTGCCTGATTTTGGGTTTCCAGCATCCAAAACTGTGAACTAAATAAACCTCTTTTCTTTATACAGTTACTTTGCCTCAGGTATTTCATTATAGTAATGCAAATAGAGTAATACACTGTTTTTATACATTTTAAGGAGTACAGAGACACCATTTAAAGAAGCAGAAAAATGTGGTTTAATGCATCTGCTGGCCTCTAAAGTGCTAAAAGTCAGGTTTTGAGGATATAAGGTGATAGGATCATCCAAATTTTTGAAAGTTGTGTTTTAGGGACAAATTAATGTTTTTTGATAGAAGCTGACATATAAATTTTTATAACTTGGAAAGTTGAGAGATCACTGGATAGGAATCAGTTTTAAGAATGGATGAAGGCAGGAAAAGACAAATCTATAATCCCTTGCAATAAAAGGCTGCCTCTGGGTCATAGCCTTCCTGACATCTCACCTTCTGCATTCAATGAGTGACATGTCCATTCTGAAGGTGCTGTAGAAACACAGTTATTATATGTTTAGGGAAAATTATCAAGAAGGATCTGTCCCTTCAGGTAAATTCCTTTCCATTTCTATTTGACTAACATTGAATAAACATAGCAGAACACAAACATTTCTAGAGTCTGTTAGATATGGGAGAAAAGAAAGTAAAGTCATTTTTGATAAGGTATTAAGAAACTTACCTAATAATAATTTCTTACCTACCAAATATTTTCCTGCTTGCTTAAAACATTCTGATCTGACAAGTAGGAACTTTCAGTATAGTGATTATTTTATGTGTTAGTAGGAAGAAGAGGTGCTGGTCCATTAGGTCTTCATCCGGGTCTTTGTAAGTGCATTTTTGATTCCTATTTCTTAGCCATTACATCATAGTGTCAGTTGGTATTTTTTCAGTTTGTCTTTCTCACTACTAAGTTATTTATTTTATAGTGAAACTGTGCCTTATGCCTTAACCTATTTGTCAGGGTCGTAAAGTGAATTCTGTGATTCTTATAGAAAAGCTAAGTTTATTTCAAGGTTTTGAGGGAGGAAATTGAACATGATCACCTCTCGCTGTGCTTAGAATTAGTACAGATCTTTTGGTATAACTGTGCTGAGATGGACCACCTAAATACCTTAATTATAGTTCTAGGTCAGAATACCAGGGCCTGAGGTTGAATTGAAGTCAGTTGGTGGAGATAGAACCCAGAGCCACTACCCTGACTAACTTATTAGCAATCTCCTCAGTCAAGTCTTCCATTTCACTGTTTTTGCCTGTTTAGGCTCAAGAGGATAATGATAGTTTTAAAAAATGAGTTTTCAAGTACTCAGTGATTCCAGCTGAGCTGGTTATATAAATCACTGCACATTTGACCTGTAAAACTGTAAAACACATAAATGTAGCACAGTAATTTACATCTCTAAATCTCTCAGAGAAATTTGAACACATACACACACACTCCAGTTATTTTGAATTAAAAAATAATTTCCAATTTCATCTTAGGTAAGTAAATTTTAAATGCAAATTTCATTACTTCTTCCATTTCTGCTGAACAGAAAGCTCCAGAGAAAGCATTCAAGAATATGGTACAATGTGTGTGATTTGAGGGAAGAAACATGCCTAGAGTGAAAGAAAAGGAAAGGAGTCCTGTCTTCACAAGTGGAGAGAAAGGGATTCTTATTAAAATGTATAGGCTGAGATGTAAAAGTAATTTCTAACTGCTGAAGATCATGAGAACTAAAAAACCATGGGATGATTTACTTTCTCCTCTTTCCTTTCCTCCCTTAAAGAGTTGACCTGGAGGCTGGAATACCATCACTTCACTGACCCTCTCCACCAACTCATGAAGTTCTAGGTGGGTAAACTGATTGTCCTGCTCTTGCCTCTCTGATTCTGGAGTGCTAATAGGTCTAAGAGAGGGTCTGTGGTAGCAGGACCTGAATGAAGACAGAAAGTCTGTAGCTAATTGTTGGTTATATTTCACCATTTAAACTGCAAGACAACCGAGAAGAGGTCAATAAAGAGCATTCAAAGAGAATGATGGGACTTATTATAAAGGTGTGATTCTTTTCTACAATGGTGCAAATATGTCCAAGTGAATGAGCTTTTAGCTCCAGTATCAACTGATTCCTTCTAGCAGAAATCCTCCTGGTACAGAGCAAGAGAGCCTCAGGGAAAGAATTTAAGACTGAAAAAGAAGCCCTCATATGCCATTTTATTCTCTGTTTTTGTAGTTTTGTCACATTAACTTTAATGAGGGCAAATGTCTATCAAGCTTTAGAACTATATGAGAAATTTTAAGGAGAATGATTATAGATTCAATTCAGAAAAGATACTCTGAATAGTCAGTTAAATCTTTTCTTCTTATTAAGTCTGACTTTTTTTTAAAAATAGGAGCCTTTTACATTTTGTGCTAGGTGACATAACCAAAAAAAAAAAAAAAAAAAAAAAAAAACCTAAAAAAAATCCTGTGATAAAATTTTAAAGTGAAGTGTTTTGAGAGGTAAAAAGAATATGATGTGAGAAATCTTTTGACAGAAAGATGACAAGCAGGTAGACAGAAAAGACATATGCATGCTAGTTGAAGAAAAAACACTACCAAAAAAATGATGCATTATATAACAATGGCCAAAGATGAGTCATTTTCTTTTTATTTCTTGGGTAAAAAGTGTTTAATGATTTCAACATTTATCCTTTTTTTTTGTTTGAAGTATAATTCAAAACTCTTCATCAATCCTCTGAAGGTTACGGCAGGTATGTATTTTAAAATGAAAAAGGATTACAGATTTTCAAGCACACAAGTCATAATATGGAAGCGATGTATAGTCAGAGACTTTCTCTAGACGAAGGCTTGTAATGGTGACAAACCTCTGTTCCAACAAGGGAAGGAAAGCATTTCAGAGCGAATGTTAAAAATTCTTTCCTGGAAAAAAGCAACCAGTTCTGTAATTTGATTCTGTTCTAAGCTAGGCCTGGAATTTCAGAGGGAATTTCTCCATGATCTTCCATAAATTAGTTTTAAAACTTGCCTCTGGGGAGATAAAGGGGACTGCCCTGCCTCATTCCAGCAAGGAAGTTTTAGATTAACTTTCTTACTGACTTGTTTAGTTCATGACAATAGAGAATGTTGTATTGGAGAAGTGAGATGTTTCAGCTGTTCGCTGTCAACTCTAGTATGTCAGGATTGCATATTTTAAAATATGCATATGTATAAAATTCTCCACAAAAGTAGTATTAATTCAGCAGTCATGATGTTATTCAGATTAATTACTCTATATTTAACATGTAAATTAAATATACACATAGTAATTATTCTATATTTCAAAAGTCCAGTTTTGCAAAAACCTTGTCTTATTCCATGATTCCAGGCAATGTGCAAACTCAATGGCTGTTCTAAAGTTATAAGCAGACAGAGGATTAAGACTCAGAGACTCTGATCCTTCAGTTTGCACTGCACTCTGCACTTCTGTTTGATCGTAAGCGTTGAGCCTGGAATATGGGCAAAGGAGCTTGTATTTAAAGCATTCTCCAGGATCTCAGCATGTTAAGCTTACTATGTGGTAACAGCTTAGTATCTTGAAATCTAAAATCATCCCCAAACCATAACAAAACTGAATGGAACCAGGTTCTCCTCAGAACACTAACCATGCTGTATCATTCAATGTATACTCATGCTAACCACTATAAATAATAGATCGTTTGCCAACTACTGGGCAATCTAGTAGGCTCAGATCCTTTACATTATCAATTAATGAGAAAATAGATGCGCAGAGATTTTTAGGAATATGCCCAAGTCATGCAACAGAGTCAGGATTGAACCCAGGTCTGTAGTTTTTCAACATCTCATGAGGTTTTGCCACATCACACTGTTATTCAAACTAGAGGGAATATTATAGTTAGTTTTGCAATCCCAGAATACCTCAACCAGTTGTCACCTAAAGTTTATTTCTCTCTGTGTTTATAGTTCAGATTTTAATGCCAGGCTTATATGGCAGCTTCGTGGTATTGGAGACTCAGACTCTTTCCATTCTGTTGCTCTGCTGTCATAGGCTATGTTGTCTGTCACAGGGTTCAAAAAGGCTGTCACCATGCCTGCCTTCCAGCCTGTGGACAGTGGGCAGGAAGTGGAAGAGGGAGGGGCTGCTGCTTCCCAATCATATTAACTTCTAAGCTATGACTTGACCTTACCCATGTGGTGATGCTTAGTTGCAACGAAAGATGGGAAACAGGGTTTCTTCTGCATATCTGTCACATTAGATGAAACCAGGAGATTTCATTATTATGGAAAAAAGAAGTTAGTTATTGAAAGTACACGAGGGACTGTCACAGGGGCTTTTCATATGATAGTGTCTACTGGCTTCATTTTAATGAGGATTCTAAGGTCCAGAGAGGTGTTGTGATTAACAAGGTTGCATACAATTTAGTAGCACAGCAAGTTCTAACAACCATTCTGAGGTCTGTGCTTTATCTTACCACTTGGCTGTACACATTCATCATTGTGGTGAAAAAAAAATCTGACCCCTTTGGGAAGCTGACTGAATTAAGTTCACTAACATAGAAAACATTCCATGAGTTCTCCCTTCCATGAGTTAATTTGAGCAAGTTATATATATATGTTAATTTGAGCAAGTTATATATATATATGTGTGTGTGTGTGTGTGTGTGTGTATGTGTGTATTTGTACTTAGAATAATTTTTTGAAGAGAGATTTTAAAATGCATTTCTCCATAGCTGTAGAAATGTAGCATGGGGGAATTTAGCACAGTTTTCTTATGGACAGACAGTGAGAATTAATTCTGGAATTTATTACACTGTGCATTTCACTTGGATTGCCTGACAGATCATTGGAGTTCAATTTTAATTAAAAAATATGGTGCATCATAACCTAATAATCTGTAGCCTCATACTGTCCTGCAATTTTTGGAAAGCAAGAGAAAATTGAAATCTTTCTTGAAGAGTGAAAATGTTTTTGTTCTCTGCCCATGGGCCAATTCACAATTTACTTTAGATTCTTGAAATATCCATGCTTTGTGAGCACACTGATTAAGGAAAAAAATTTAATTTATTGTGATACATCATCAGCTCGGAGAAAAGCTGACCCCAGAAGGAGTGGTTGAATAGACAATAGACTGTGCAGGCATCAGAAGCAAAACCAAGCCACAGTGGGACAAAAGATGAGCTGTCTCTACCGTTACTACCAGCTCTCCACTCTGAGGTGCTTTGATTCATTGAAGCATCTCTTGTTCGGTTTTGCCTGATGTCTTGTGTAACTTGTGTAACCAGTACTGTGAACAATACTTTCTGTAGATATCATGCTTTATGCTTTGTAAAGTGCGTTCCTGTCTGAGATGTAGTAATTTCATCAGAAAAATGATCCACTGATAAAAGAGAAAGGGGCAATATTTGTATTTATGCGATAAGAAAAAGAGTCATAAGAAGTTATTATGAGATATGTTGATCCTACTAAAAGGGCAAGAGGAAGTGTTATATTCAACTACGAATTTCCATTTGACTTTCGGGACAGGTACACAAACGTGTGTTCCTGGGATAGATGGGCAGGAACTGATGATGTTGGAATCATCCCTTCATTCTGTCTGAGAAAATTGAAACAAGGTGTCCTCTAGCAGCTGAGTGCTTCATACAGCTACACTTTTTATTCTCTATGTGAATTACCTTGTTTTTTAAATTCGAAAGGTTTAATTCTGGGAGGCCACAGTATCCTTGCTAAGTTTTACTTTTCTGCTCTTTCTTTCAATTGTCTTCTTTTACCATGCCCCCAAATCTTGCACTCTACTATTTCTTGTTATGGGACCATGTCTCTGCATTCTCATCATTGTTCCATTTTCTGCTTGGTTTAAGAATCCCACTTTGTCTTCTTCCTGTGTCCTGCTGAAAAGCCTGCCCATGATCAGGAGATGTAGATTATTCATAGATATAGACAGATGGACACAGACACAGGACCTAGACATGCACAGTTGGCTTCTTGGTTGTCTACTTTGCCTGGAAGTCCAGTCTATGTGGTCAGGTGGTCAATATAAGATTTTCCTTTGTGATATGGTGAAGAAAAGGAAATTTGCCCTCTGCCTTTGAGAACATTTATTTTGGCCTCCCAAAAGGTCAAACTTAGCTAGATCCATGGAACTCAGCAAATTCTGTTTCAAACACTCAGTGGATCAATTTGCTAATATTTTGGCTTTGTAGTGACTGGTACTGACACAACTTTTTTTTGCTTTATCCTTAGTCTTCTTTGGCAAGATAATTCAACACTATCAGACTAAAAGGATAAAACATGAGAAATGTTTAATGGTGGGTTGTGTCCTTGAGTGAAAAATGTTTTCAAATCTTGGCCAGGTATGGCTGGAGTTCAGCCTTCAGGAAGAACATTCTTGACCATGGAGGTTACTGGCCTACACAGATGAAAAATAAAATGGTTTTATCCTCTAATCGTCTTTTGAAAAGGTATGAGCATGGAGAAAGGTGGATAGACAGCGTAGAAGGCTAACAATTTGACTCAATCTCACAAAAATCTAACCAGCCATTTTGCTGTTTCCCCAGTACATGTGCCTGGGGCCCTGAAAGTCCATGAATTTGCTGGTGACTTCCCTTATGCACCTTTGAGATAAAAATCGGTGTTCCACTCTCTGCTTTTCCACAGGAGCTCGGGGAGCTGACCTTGTCTGATAAGATGGTTTCCCAGACAACAGCTGGGATTTGGGGTAACCACTCATGTGCTTTCCTGAGCACTTTTATAATGGAAACTTCAAATGTCATTGTACATGCAGAGGAGAAATAGAGCAGCCGGAAACTTTTTCCATCCCCTCCAAAGTACTCAATAAATAATGCTGACCACAAAATTAAGTCATAGCCTAGGAATGAGGAGAATATTTTAAGGTCGCATTACTTATTCTTTGTTTATCTAAGTAACTACATCTGGATATTTTTAAACATTTTTTCCTGAGGATTCAATTTTTGACTTGAATTTGCCACAGAAGGAGCAACTCTTACTTCAGTGGATGTAACTTGCTGATACTTTTGTGAATGAGAGAAAGAGATTATGATTGAAAATTTTCTTGGAATTTTGAGATTCCTCTCCTTCCTGTTGGAGATTAAAAGTTTTAAGGAATTTGGAAAGGTGAAGCCTGACATTTCATCATTAAATATTAAGTAAGAAGAATGACCCAAACAGTAGCACACAGTAAGGGTTCCTTGTAGTAGGCTCTTCCTTAAAAAACAAAACCAAAATATCAGCAAGAAATTTTATGTGTTGCTATTAAAACAGGATAAACCCTGAAATAACTTTTGCTGTCTCCATATTGTATCATAAAATCATAAATACAGGGCTTTGCAATAAAAGGCAACATAATTCTATCTTTTATTGTTTTAGTAAATTTATGGGTAGAGAGTGGCAAACCTCACAGAATGATTGCACATTGCTTTAAATTTTGTTCAATGATTTCCTCCTTTATTTCTCAGTTCCTGTCCTATCAGATCAGCTAGTCTATTACACATTTCTGCAGATGCTTTGCAAAGTGTGATCTAACAGAAGTGCATGATTTACTTGTAATGATTCTAAGGAAGTCTAAGAAAAAGCCAAGACAGACTCAGGAAGCAAGACTGCAAATCTCGTATGGGGGAAATCAGTTAATATTTCTGAATTTTTGTTTCCTCATCTATAGAATAATGGTCTTGAATATAAATGCAGTGACCAAAATTCTCTTCTTAAAGCATAAATGGGGAAAGCTACACTGAAGATGCCATCCATGTCTTCCCACCTGCATGTAAAAGAAAAGAGCAGAACAAATTTATTCCAAGAGAAACTTCAGCTTTAAGGCCCCAGAATAATAGCTTTGAAATCTCAGTGTGCCCAAGAATCTAGTTCCTGGGGAAATTATTAAAAATCACATCCTCCTGGGGCACACTGCCAAGATTTTGATTCATGAGCTCTGCCCTGAGGTTTCATCTTCAGCATATGCCCAGATGGGTCTGATACAGATGATCCTGGGACCTGCTTTTGGGAACCATTGCCTTAAAGGCTATGTAGCTCTGGGTGGTTAGGATAAGCACCCACAAGCTAAAAGCTGATAAGAACCCAAGTTTTCCCCAAGTTTCCTGAAGCTCAGCAAATTTTGAGCTAAGTCAATAATTGGCTAAATTTCTGCTGAGTGTGCTTCTGGATAAAGTTTAGCTCCTGGGGTGGGTCTAGACTGAGAGGTTATATTTATTTTCTAGTTCTTGTGAAGGTCAAGTCATCTGGTGATATCTTTCAGAAGTCTAGCTCCATCATTGCTTGGTATTTGATAAGAAGTAAACTATCTTCTCATGTGGATCACTGTTTCTTCTCTCTAAAATGAGGGTGGGATAATGTATTTTTCTCAGGGTCATTATGAACAAGTTCATTAAGGACATGGCTCACGATGGACTCATAAGAGAAAGCATACAAAGCAGGGGCAGAGGGTAATGATGCAGAATAAACGCTACTATTATTGTTAAAGGCAACAATGAGGCACATTTGCTTTGGTAATCAATTTTTAATGCAATTCATCCTTAAATTTTCAACTTGCTCTTTAAGCATCTATTAATTTTTGCTTGCCATGAATAAAACACTCTGATGTGGTGGTGGGTTTGGTTATATGGACAATAAAAGGTAAATTTCCAGGCAAGTAAGGTTTTATTTGGCCTTAAAGGGATGTGCAGGCTGGTTGTGGGAGGCAGACACCAACTAAAACTTACCGAGTCTCTCTAACAGGTATTCCTCATGAGAAAACACTTCTTATGGCCGACTGCTCAACACTTTTGCAAAACATACAGGAATCACTTCCTGCATTAGAGATGTAGGCCATGCAGATAATTATTCCTGAAAGCAATAATTTCCTTTCCATGTCTTTCAAAGTCACTGGTGGAGGGGGAAAATTATTAAAATAAGGTCAACTAGATCTGGGTTTTATGATGCCTGCACAAATCTGCAACCCAGAGATAAAGAATTCCCATTTTATTGTGAAGTGATACAGCACCAGCTGAAGAGGAGGCACAATTCCTTCAGTTAGAAACAGCAGTCTTCAGGGAGGAAAGAGGGGACTCAGAACCTCGCTGTTTGCCACAGCGCCTGCCTGCTTCATTAGCAATGGGCAACATCATACTTCTAATTAAGAAGTCATTTAAAATAATTTGCAAAAAGCAGGGATATGTCAAGTGTGGAAGGTTCCTCATAGAGGAGCACTTCAGGGCTAATGATGATGAGACTGACAGCAGTTGGGGGACCTCAGAATCTTACTCTGGCAGCTTGAAAGTGCACCTAATTAGCACCTGTGGTTCTGTTAAAAATAAAATAAAGGGACCAATATATGGTCCAGGGCCAGGTAATTTACAATGGCAAAAAGCCTTCATGGGCTACAGGAGTCCTGCTATTCTCTATAAATTAATCAATAACTAAGGTAAATTCTATTAACAGAGAAATGAATACCTCCACTGAAACTGCAAAGACAAATAGCAAGGAAACTGCCAGATTCCTACATAGTGATTCCCACATAGTCATTTGAATCATTAGCAAGCATTCTCTAAGACCAACTTGAATTTTGCTATTTTGGCTTGTTAAAGAAGTGTCCCTGGGACATATAGTAAAGAAAGTGACAGTGGCCTATCCTTCACTTTTGCCTCATTGAGAGGTCCTATGATTCAGAGGAACTCCTGTTCAAATTTTTTAACTTGCCATTCACTAAATGAATAATTCCAGCTCTTCTTTAAACTTAGCTAAGCCTCAGCTTCTTTGTCTGTCTGATGAAAATATTAGAACTTCTGTGAGAATTGGTTTTGATATAGTAGTACTAAAAATGAAAGCCATAATTTCTTATGTTTTCCAACCCTGGGGATTCATTCACTCACAAATATTTATTTTTTCAAAAATGTTTTTTGGGTACATCTCATATTCCAGGCTCTGGATAGGTAAAACATCTGTACCGTATTACTTTCATTCCTAGGTGATAATCAATGGATATATGTGCAAATGAAGACAACTCTCTTGATTTTTAACATTTACTCAAAAGACACTGTTTCTTCAACCAGTGAACTGCTGACATTTTTCAAAGTATGACAAATATTACTATGTTGGACAATCCCAAATAACTCTTGAAAGGATAGGGAATAGGTTTCTCCCCAAAGAACAAACCTTTGTCAACAGTGAGGCTGTTGACCTGGATGTGTCATAGACTGTAAGGAGTTCTCCAGGGAGAATTCTCAATGGTCAGTTGTGAATCCCTTGTTGGAATCATGTCTACTTGCTATTTTCAGTGAACGTTCATTTGGATTTCTATAATAGATATTTGCTTAAAACTCAGACTCTAAACACCACACCATCATTGGAATTATCCAGGGCATAGGCTCTATTCTGATTTTTACCTGAGTGGAAGGACTTGAAACTCAGGATGACTAACTCGGTAGGTAGTACTTTTGCTAATTGTCCAGGTGTTATGGTTTGGATATGTGGTGTCTCCCCAAAGCGCCTGTGTTAATGCAAAAGTGTTCAGAGGTGAAATGATTGGAATGTGAAAGCTGTAAGGTAATCAGTCAATTCTAGTTTAAATGAACTGACTGGGTGGTAACTGCAGGCAGGTGGGGTGTGGCTATAGGAGGAGGGTCACTAGGAATGTGCCCCACAAGGGTACATCTGCCCTGCAGTCCCTCCCTGGCTCTCTGTTTCCTGGCCACTGTGAGGTGAGCAGAATTCCTCCCTTCCCTAATGCAACCCTTCCACCATGGTGTTCACCCTCACCTTGGGCCCAGAGCAATGGAATCTGCCAACCATGAACTGAACCTCTGAAACTGTGAGCCAAAATAATCTTTTCCTCTTTTAAGTTGTCCTCCTCAGGCATTTTGGTCATAGGGGTGAAAATTGACACACCTGGTCAGTTAGAAAACTCAGTTATATGTGGGTCTAATTTCCCCGAGAATAAGTGGGAAAAGAATTTTAATTTTCAATTATGAGTTTCTTATACTTGTAAGGACTCATGTTGTCTGAGTTAATCTCATATGGATACCACTCGACAGCAGTTCTCAAACTTCAGTTGCACCAGCATTACCTGGAAGGTTTGTTAAGACACAGATTTCTGACCAACCATCCGTGTTTCTGATGCATTGGGTGTGGAGTGGGGCCTGAGAGTATTCATTCTGAGCACATTTGCAGTTGAGGCTCATGCTGCTGGTTTGGAGACCACACTGTGAGAACCACTGGATAGGAGAAAGCCAGTTTAATTTTTGTCAGATGCTGCAATTACATGAACACTAGCCAGTACTTGTATAATAGTTGATAGCAAAATGCCTTCCCATATCATTTCATTTTATTCTCCCAGTAACCCTGGGAGGTAGGCATTATTAGTTCTGATTTATAGATGAGAACTGTACTATAACCATTTCTGATTTTTCTCTCCTAATAGGCTGTGAGTTCTTTGAGACCAGATTTCATATCATATTCAATTTTGTATCCTCAACACATAGCAGGGTGTCTGGCAATAAATGTTTGTAGAATGAATAGAGGGATTTTCCTCTAAGTCACGCAGGGAGTTTGTGGTGGAGCCCAGTTTTGAACCTGAACTCCTTAAATCTTAGTCTTGTGCTTTTCTACTCTTGGGTATACAAATCAAAAAGCAAATTTGCTCTCATACTTGGAAAAAGGCAGGTGTAGTTTTTCTGTTTTATTCTGAAATCCCAGTTTAAAACACCAGCTAGCCAAGGTGATTAAGATTTGTTTTGAACCATATTGTTAACCACCAAAATACAACCTGTCAGTCATGTCTTATACTTTTATCCTTTCCTCTTTCATCATGTCTGCTTTACTAAATGCAGGCAGTCCTCACTTTGCACAGTAGTTTAGGAGAGTAAAATTGATTGTACAAGATACAAATATAAAACGTGATCTTAATAATAATCAATGGGGAAGTTACATGACTTTAAATTTTTTTTTTTTGCCAAACATTAAAGACTGTCTCATATCTATTATAAATGCTTAGAGAAATGAAGACAAGAAGCCAATATTCATTTGTGCATTGTAATTTAGAACACTAGAAGCATTGGGGAGTATAAAATGTTTTATTTCTTTGTAAATAACTTGTCAAGCATAATTGTTTGACATAGCTGTCAAGCATAGTGTGTGCTGGACTTCTTGCCATTTAGCTTATATATGGAATGATCATCTTTTCTAGGCCTTGGAAAATTGTCATATTTCTTTCTAAGTTTGAATCATCTTCCAAAGTTTTATCCTTCACAAATTCAATATTGTAAAATATCTCTGGTAATTCTTTTAATGTAAAATTTTTTTCTGTCACTACTTCCTTTGAGGCATCTTTTCAATGCAACCACATTCCTCATTTATCTTGATAAATTCAGCCCAAGTTTCGCTAGTTGTACATCTAAAGTCTCTTGAATGGTCACAGTGCCAATATTCCCATAGTTGGCTATTTCTTCTATGTCTCTTTGGAATCTGGGTGTAAGTTTCACAACAGCATCTTCATCTGAGCTTTGGCTTCACCAGATAGCCTAACATTATTAATCAATTCATGCAAATTTATAAGACAATGAAAACAACTTTTATAGGAAATTAAAGGTTCTTCTTCAATCTCTTTTCACTTTTAGTTTTCTTTCAAAGTGCGAACTAACTTCATTGCTTTGGCCTGAATCCTGGCCAAATTGATTTTTGTTTTTGATAACAGTTTTTGATCCAAAACAGATATAGATGCTCCATTTGAAGCATAAGGACCTTTCTATTCTCTGTGCAATTTAAAATTAAAATATGTTGAAGTGACTTGACCTGGTTTTCATATTCATTGGAAGTTTTCTTTTTTCTTTTTTTTTTTTTTTTATTCTTTTATTTACTTATTGATTCATTGAACACAAATGGAGTACAGCTATTGTTTCACTGTTTGTACACAAGGTAGAGTCACACCATCTGTGCATTCATGCATGTACACAGGGCAATGGTATCTGTCACACATTCTGTTATTAATTTTATCCCCCACCCACCCCCACCCCTCCCTTCCCTCTATGCTAGCTATCTTTCCTCCATTCTTGCCATCTTTCCCCCCC